>JAHPZR010000693.1:0-20000 GCA_019787425.1 Platygyra sinensis | reverse complement strand
GAGTAACACCACACTATCTTTTCGGGAGGAAGGTTAGTCATTCTGTTAGCCTGTGTCAACAGCGATTGAACCCAGACAGTCTTGCCTGATCCCGTCAACCCAGCCACCATACAAGTGAACGGGTGTTCAAACTGAAACCGCTGACACTTTTCAGCTTAATAGTGCATCGCATTAAATGGAGTGAAGTGACCGGGAGTACTGTGCCTATTATTGATATGTCTTTTCATACTGTCTTTTCTGCTAAAGGATTTTTCACAGTGGGGACAGGACCAACTCATGTCACCTCCTTGACAGCTAAGTGTAAAGTGGGAATGAAGTCAAACGTTCCTCGTTTACATAGGCTTACAAATTCTCACATTTTTATTGTTTAAACTCCACCACCACCGCCACCCCTACCGCCACCACGACCACCGCCACCACCACCGCCACAATTCTATTGTTTTAAACCAGTGTTTACCAGATAAACACTTATTCTATTTTCACATCTTTACACGAAACTTAAACTGAAACGATTGCTTCGACTACGAGTCTGCGACAGTCCAAATATCCTTCCTTTCACCGCGAATTTGTATTTTACTCCAATTGTCCAACGATATTCCAAATTGTCCAAGAGGTCCAGCTTCATACCGCACGCACCGAAGATTAGAATAAAGACTTTTTAAGTGAACGAAAAAATATAAGGCTAAGTTGTCAAGTAATGTATACGAAAAACGTACGGTTGCAAATCTATACAAAAGGATTACGTAATGTAGAAAGAGTCTAATACAAGAGGATTGCGTAACGCCGAAAGAGCTAGAAAATTATCACAAAAACCCTAATTAGCGCAATTGTCTCCTGTTCAACCACCATCACCACCACCACCACCATTCTATTGTTTTATTTAAGATAATTTAATCACCGCCACCACAATTCTTTAAAAAACCGTTAACATGCGTCTCTAGTTCAGTCTGCAATTATGTCTCGGGTAGTAAAGAACAACCGTGGTTTTCTTCAACTGTTAGCGCATTGTCCTATTCATCAATGCGAGTTTCTATTAAGGACTGCAACTCCGCAACAAGTTCACGCATTAGTTCAAGTTTTATATAATGTGCTCAAGCAGCACATCCCCTTTCCTGAAGAAAATAGGCAGAAATTGCTTCCATACAAGGATGCTCTAATTAGTCTTGCAGAACCTAGTGTTCCCTACAAGAAGAAAAAGTATATTCTTGTGCAGGAGGGTATTGGATTTATTCAAGACCTGTTAATCCCGGTTATAAGTAGCTTGGGATTTCTTATGTTATAAACGCAATAACCCGTTATGAGTTGGATCATTTCATATCTTACTTTTGACGAGTGCGGTTCGAGCATGAATCGAATGGTACATTGGGATGATGAAGAAAATGGAGAAAGAGAAATGGAGCCTTTTGAGGAAGCAAGCGAGACAGATGTTTCTGACGATGAGCAGAGCAACGATGAGGAACCACGAATTAAAGATGTTTTAGATAATCTCTCAAAAACCATTTCCATAAAAACGCGCTTCTGACCTGTTACACAGTATGGCTGCTTCCAAAGATATTCTGTTTTGGACCCCACGTGGGCAAATACTTCGAAAAAACCGCATAATCCATGTAACAAACATCGCTGAGTTAGCGGAATACATACTGCTGCCTCATAACGATGAGGTAATCAAGCCCAGAGCGCTTAATACCTTCCTGGACGGTCTGGCAGAGTTAGGAGTTGACAAGCGTTTAATAAAAAACGAGAAGATTTTGAGCGATTTACTAGAAAAACAAAAGGTTTATCGAGAGAACGAAAGGGAAGGTGATGATGACAGCGACCGTAGCGACAGTAGTGAAGGCGAGGAAAGTCAACCTGAAAGCAATGATGAGGAAAGTGATAGCGAGTCTGACCAGTCTGAAAGAATCATGCAACAAGAGACCTCGAAACCATGTCGTCATTGTCAAAATAGAAATATGTCCGTCACTGCAGGGGTTAAGTGTCCCGAATGCTTTTGGCATGATAACTATTCTATTTGTCCCGTTTGTGGTTACGACATCCCGGTTGACAACGAACATATAAAAGACGTCTTTGCCCGTTGTAATGACTGTGGTGCAACGTGTCACGAAAACATGAAAACATCGAAAATGAGCTTATATTTTCCCGGTGAAGATAAAGACTGAATTTATTCGTCATATTGTTGTTACTGGATCATGCCCGCATTGAAAAAACAAACCGTAGTACTTGACAAGTTAGAGCTCAGATAGTTGTAAACACTGAGTTAAAGATTAATGGATTGCAATAAACCTCTTTGAAAAGCACTTGTTCATTTTCTCGGTCTTGAATATATGTATGGAAAACTCTATTTGAACAAACAGAGTTGTTTTGTGTTGTCTGTTAGGTTCATAAACCAAATAGAAATCAATTTAATTCGCAATCGTAGATTTTTATAATGACTGAGATGTATATTTTGTAGTTGTTGGAGCTTTCGTTGTCAATAAATTGTATTTTTATTCATTTCAAATCTCTGTGTATTATTTTTTTATTCACTATTAACAAGCAATAATCAAGAAACGTGTTCTTCGAAAAATATTCATTGTCGCGTGTTGACAATTAATTAGCGCTCTGAACTTCTATTGTTGTCATTTCAATGGTAGAGCTGTCCCATGGGCTTTTCCGTGGGCGTTTGTATGTAAAAATGGGGTCTAAAAAGGAGTTCAGTGCGTGGCTAACGGAGCGGAAAACTCGAGCAGTTAGCTAAGATTTATTTTCTCTCTCGTCGCCAAAGCTGAGAGGTTAGATAAAAGCGTAATAGATTTTGTCCAATCAGGGTTCATTATTAGCAGGCAAGTTTAGGCAAGTTTATTGTTTGTATTGTACTAGAGTGACGCTTATTAGTATGGAGGAAGGCACTTTACCTAGACACCTAGTATGGAGGAAATCCAAATTAGCATGGAGGAAGGCAGGGGAAGGCAGCGGAAGGCAGTAACGGGGATAATTCCCAACATCATCCACTACTAACCGTTGCCTTCGACGGAAGCTTTTATATCTAATGCTAAAGAAGTATCGGAAATTTCCCAGGTACATTTAAGAGCCGAATGAAACGAATTAATAGCAGTTATAAATTGATGGAGGTCCTCTCTGGTAGACGAAGTGGTGCCGACACAGTCGTTAATGGAGCGACGGTAAAGTTCAGGTTTTGGGCCGTTGTATTGATTGAAAAATTGGTGTTTAATGTAGCCTACGAATAGATTGGCGTAGCTGGGTCCTATTTTGGTACCCATGGGCACACCATTGATTTGTTTATAATAACTCTCGGCGGATGGAAAACAGTTTAGTGTTAACACAAGTTCAGCCAGGTGGAGCAGTGATTCCGAGCTTGATTCCTTAACGGTGGGTAAATCAAAAAATGTTTGAGGGCTATAAGATCTTTACCATTAGGGATGATGGTGTAAGAGATGCATTGTCCATAGTGAAAATACGTTTGTCTTCGCCAAGGAAATTGAAATGGCGAAAACTTTGAAGTGCGTGTTGACTGTCTTTAACGTATGGCGATAAAGATCTGACGATGGGTGCCATAATTTTGTGTAAATAGCTGGAAATGAGTTCGGTAGGGCAACTACACGCAGAGACGGTAGGTCGGCCTGGGTCGCTAGGTTTGTGAATTTCAGGTAAAAAGTAAATATATGAAGTTCTAGGTGTAGTGATGAGGAGATTAGTAGCAGTAGGCGGCAATTCTTATTTGACTTTAAGGTACAATCGTTGGGAGTAGTTCCCTTTCGGCGGATTGCAAACGAAGGCGGCGACTCTGAAAAGTTGCCTCGTCTCTCCCATATATAAAGCGCGATCGCAATTAGTCATGGACAGCTAGAATCTCGTTATTCAAATATCTTCTCTTTTTAATCTGTTCGTTTTTTCAGTAAAAGAAACTGGGAAAGTTACCATGAAACACCCCTGAGCGAGGCAGTTCTTTTTCCGAAAAAGAACAATAATGAAACAAAAAATTCATTCAATGATTTTAATTACAAATTAAAGGTAGCTATTGCCGGTAACAGAAGGAGAAAGCAAACCTCTGGGACTAGAGTATGTATTATATTTCTTCAGGAGCCTTTTAATCTCATTTCACTTCTACTCTTATTCTCTTTATCATATCAGTCTGTCGTTTATTCCTCACATTTTTTTTGGTTAGTGGAAGTGAGATCTTTATCGACTTTAGCATAAAGAGAGGTGTCAGAACGTTTCCGAAAGCTTCTTTTTGGTAGAGGTCGGCCCGCCAAACAACCAAAGCGCCGCATTTGCCAGCCGCTTTGACAATTGTGACTCTGCACTTACTAAAATGTTGAGAGTACTTGTAAGGCGAGATCCTGTGTAAACGTCGAGATCGACTAGAGGCTCTCTTCGGTTCATAGTCCAAGTGGTTTACAAATTTGACAAATGGTGGAACAGGGAATTAACTCTGAAGCTATGTGAAACCCATGAAGAACAGAATGGGCGTTTGCCCTAGTAAAGGGAATCAGGGAACCACACGAGGTAAAGAAAACTTATTTTGTCCGACCTCGCAGCTTAGTCGGCAGAGCAAAGGTAGATCTAATCCGGAGGTCGTGAGTTCGATTCCCACCGAGGTTTAAAGATTTTTTCTTTACCTCGTGTGGTTCCCTGATTCCCTTTACTAGGGCTAACGCCCAGTGGGTTCTTCGTGGGTTTAGCATAGCACTTTAATTTACACTTCAGAGTTAATTCCATGTTCCACCATTTCTGTTTATAGTGCTACGCGGCACAACATTCATATGTACCTCTGCTCTCTCTCTTCGCCGCGATTCACCACCTACAATCGCCCCCGACTTTCTGTGTCCGACCTCGTAGCTTAGTCGGCAGAGCAACGGTAGATCTACTCCGGAGGTCGTGGGTTCGATTCCCACCGAGGTCAAAAGAACTTTTTCTTTACCTCTTGTGGTTCCCTGGTTCCCTTTAATAGGGCTAACGCCCAGTGGGTTCTTCATGGGTTTCACATAGCACTTTAATTTATACTTCAGAGTTAATTCTCTGTACCACCACTTGTGTTCATAGTGCTACGTGCAGCAACATTCATATTTACCCTGACAAATTTTGAAAGACTAGGGACGTTTACGCTTTCTAACTAGTGACAACTAGTCGACTGTGGGAGGGTGTGTCACAATTGAAAGAGGGAGGGAGATGAGATAGAGGGAGAGGTTGCCATGTCAGATACGGCTTGTGGGGCTGTCACTTGGTTTGGTGCTTCAACTGAAGTCGCTGTTATGATCTCTGGTGGTTCTTGAACGGGGTTTGACGCTGTTGGTGCGTCGCGTGTTAGTCCATTCGTAGAAAAACCTCGATTTTAAGTTAGAATGATTGGGCAGACTTAAGTGCCTAGTCGTCTCCCTGTTTCGCCGATGTGTAATTTTTTGCAGAGTTCAAGCGCTCCCATACAATCCAGCTTGCTTTCTGAGCAAACATCAAAAGAGAGACTATCAAGTCAACAATGATCGGAATTTTTTGCTGTTATGTAAAAAAGTGATAAAAACTTATGCAGCCCGATAAAAATCTTCCAGAAGCGACCTTCTTTTCCACTGAGTAGAAAGTACATTTACTTAGTGGTAGTTGACCACGGAATCTTACCTAAGAAATACTTAAAGAGTGCTCTTCATTCCGCAAAGGGACCGAGAAAGGTGGTAGTGTGCGCTCCGAACTTACGAAGGTAGAAAGATTGCATTATTTTTGTTACTTATTATTGCCATTACTTTAGCGGAGTTTTGAAACATAAGTTCTGTATCGACCTGTTTTAGTTGCCGCAGGGTCATCAGTTGTATCAAAAATAGTTGGGAGAATAATTTTCCGGAGAAGTGGAAAGACTTGGCACCAAGTAAACAGGTGGACCAAACGGCCACCGTCAATTGTGATTTCCCTGAATCTGCACAACGGATTTCACTAGTCGACGCAAAGGACGATGTCCCTACATTTAATAATCAAAACATCGCGTCTTACTTCATTGAAAGAAAAGCTAAGGACAATGACCCTAACAAAGATTAAAAGAATAACAGCAGCAAAGCTTTCGGTTTATTTCGACGTGGTCACATCGAAGGCCAGGAAATCGCTCGGGCGACGATAGAAGGTTCATTTTCGATGTGATTGTTTACCTAAAATGAAGAAAAACTTAAAGTATAATGCAAAACTCTCACTGTGTGATAATGGTGAGCATGAAAGTTAAATTACATTTGCTAGCTGTGTAAAGTACCAGGTGGCTCTTGCAAACAAAAAGCAGCTCAGTTTGTTATGCACTTGAATAGTGTACACGGGAATTTGAAATATGTACCTCAAGCCTGCAAACTTGGAACCAGCTGAAAAAGAAGAAGCTTGACTCTCAGTCAGGTTATGAAATTGACTTCCCAAAAAATTATTTCTACAGGAAAAGAAAGGAAAAATGTCAGGCCTTTGAATGATCCAAAATGTCCATTTGAAAGGAACAAGGATTCCAAAAGGTTCATAATGATCGATACCAGGACCCCATAACCAGGACCCTACAACTACTCCATATTTCTGTCACGGCGTTTTCACAGACCGATCTCTTTTTAGTTTGAATTTATTTCGAATTAGATCCTCACAGGAACCTCAGTGACCAATTGCAATCACAAGCACGGACTAATGTTGACATGTCGACATGAAGTAATCGGGACAAAGCCTAAAATGTGGTAATTTCTTATTTGTTCCATAGCTCTTTCAACAAGGATTCTCCTTGTTTCCAGTGTTTTCCAGTAATTCACTTTCATTAAATTGGCCAGATTCATTTATCAGCCATTATCACATCACCATGCTGTAGTTTCTCTTAAAGGCCTGGCTTTTGGTTAAGTTTCTTGTCAGAAATGCTGCCACCACACCGGGTTGAAACAAATGAAATCTCCCCTTTTGGTATAATTCCAACTAAGGCTTTCAGGGTGTTACTATTCTTGTATGAAGAAAATATGTTTGTTGGGTCTCTAGGTTATTTGCCTTTTCAATGTATATCTATGTAGCGTTAATTAAGGTGGCCGAACACAGTTTTCGCGCGTGCTTTTGCCGATGCAATATTTAGCACGTGCACAAGGATTTCAAAGACCAAATATGTCGTCAACAGAGCGATCATTTTATTTGCTAAACACCCGCACTATCTGTCATTTTTCTCCGTATTTGAACGCAGTGTATTGATGGCTTTAGTCTTTAATTACAAAGATATGTTAGAAAAGGTAACGATGCAAAGAACCCAGCAATTTTCAGCTTTTGTTTGTCACCGAAAGAACCCAGTTAAATGCAACACATGCGCAGTTGCTCGAAAAATTGAGACCGATTGCTTTAGCAGAAACATGCCGATTCTTAGTGTGCAAAATATGAAAACAATCTAACGACTGTATTTTTTTTTCAAATAAACAAAAACCATTGTTTAAGCCTTGTTTTTAACCAGCCCCGTTGCCATGGCAACAGCACAAACCCTAGTCAAAATGCGAGAATAAATATTTCTGTGGTTAACCTTGACTCTTGCAAAAAATGAGCGCCAAAACATAAATAGTTTAAAAGTTATGGTGAATTAAGCTTAGGCACTTGAAAACAGTGTTCGGCCACCTTAAGGACGTTCGCGCGAAAATCTTCCAGTCGATAGAACTTTTTTAAATTTTTACTGCAGGCAGATAATGAGTTACTTGTGCCAGAAATCCAAAAAAATTTGGCGGTCACCGTTTTCGTTTCAGAGATAAAGCGTGTGGAAAACTACCCTGATTTCGAAGAATTGTCCCATGTAATCGACCACGGTCTACAGGGATTTACAGTTAAAAATATCGAAAGTGAGTCAACGGAGGCAAACGATCGTAGTCATATTTTGTAGAAGTGGGTCTGTTGCCTAAATAATTTCGAATGTTACTAACGTTTTCACAAAATTTAACCCTTTAAGAGGCATTTGAAACCGCCGCACAGATGCACAAAGAGCTATTAAGAACGGAATTCGATGGTGCATTTTGCCAAAAATTCAATTTTCTAGTCGATAGATTTTCTTCATTTTTTCCCTAAACGTAGAAAATCAGTAGAGGAAATGATCTATCCAAAGAAAAATTGGGGTCACCAAACGTCCAAGATCGTTAAATCCAGGCAAAGCTCTAGCAATGGCCATCTGCCCTATCAGTTGTTTATTTTATGACTTAGCGCGCGCTCATGCATGACGTGGCATGTGAATTTGCGTGCGCAGTAAGGATGCGCAGAAACAATTAGCGCGAACGCCCTTAAGAGAGTGGTTGATAAATACTTTTGCGAAAACATCCCAGCAGGCGTAATCGAATAATCTCTCTGGAAAAAAACATCAAGTTCTCTAAATCTAAAGAGAATAGACTTGATCTCAGTACATATAAATAGGGCTATACAATCAATAAATTATTATTATTATTGATATTATTAATATTATTACCAAGGTATTAACAATTTGGGATACTATACTTTAGCACACTCCAAATCTAGCTGATAAGTCTTCTTCTAGTAAGGCAATTTTAAAACCACAAAAAACCAGGAACATCTCATTCTGTACAGCCTAAGCCCTACTAGGCCCGGGTTTATATTTGTGCTTAAATCTCCTACGGAAATTTTCTGTGATTTGGTAGTCCAAGTGAGCTGCTGTCTCCCATCCTAGAAAGTCAACTGAGAACCACTGAAAACACCTCCCAGTGTAACATCTTAATAACGTATCATTTTCCTTTACAGTTTCGATGCTGAAGACTTTCTTCTCTAATACTTGAACTCCTAAAGTGGCTAAAAATCACCAGATAAGTATACATTTTTCGACAAGCCCGATGTTACCTTTATGTCACACACCGCCATAACTCCGAAATTCGAAATGCACTGGTTTCCAAACAAAAAAAGTTCATGAACTGGAAAGTTGTAAACAGATATAAATTTAGTACCCCTTATGCCTTTAGTTTTGTATTTGAGAATTTGGTGACATCACGTAATTAAACACATTCTGTTATTGGCATCAGAGATCCGAAAGCAAATGTACAGATTTTAAAATGATAAATCGATGTACACCATCAGCGAATGTGCTACAAAGTTAACAGGAAATAATCGAGTGCCATGATCAGTGAAATTAGCACCCATAACAATACTTGTCAATGCCAATGCATTTGGCATTCAGAAGGAAAAATGACGAAGACTGTCTTTTAAACGAAATGCAGTTCTTAATTTCTCAGCGAATCAGTTTTAACATTGCCTGATTAGACTTATTACCGATTTTTAACGTTTAATCAGCTCAGTGAGACATATTACAGCAAAATACCTAAGAATCATGAAACGTGAAACACTATAGACACTATCAAAGGCAGAGATCTGTCGTGTACCCAGGCTAGAATAACGAGTAAATTGGAAAATACTTTTGGATCCTTGCTTGATTACTGAGCCTGTTACATTCCACTAAGAACTGAAATTTTATTAATTGCTACAATAAGTGGATTTCATGACGATTAAATAGATAGAGAACACATCGGGAGACCTGTTTTAGCTTAATGGAACGCCTGCTGTGACATTTGTAAATGCTTATGTTGTTTTGCGTCACACTGAGCAATATCATTGGCTCAATCAAGTTTGAGCTTGTTTACTCTAAACATCTTTTTTCCACAGCAGAATTCTCTGTCCATCATGAATATTTGCGCAGTTGGTTGATTGTTAAACCAAATTACTGGTGGAATCAGTTTTAGCAGGAAAATAACAGAGCGAGGGCTCCCTAAGGTCGGTATTGCTCGATGAGCATGTCAGATTGTACCCGGGATTCTAAAAAATATATCGATCTGAGGACGACACCGGCTGATGCAAGAGAGTTACGTTTACACTCTTGAAAGCTGCATCGTCATGTCATATCTAATTTCACGTTCAGTTTGACCGCAAAGCAAATTGTGTTTTCACTCAAGAAAAGTAAAACTATGCAAGATGTATACTCCTTGACCCGCAAAACCATGATGACCGTCACTTTTGTGTTTTTTTTCTTTTTAGAATTTTAGCCTGAGGGTTGTTGCCTGTCTGATTCCAAATGTCGTTTCCGAATTTAAATTGCTAATTTAAGAGTTGTGATAGTTTGTTAATTTTGTTTTAGAAGTTTGCTTGCAACGGCAAACTATAAAAGAAATCAAAAACTGCCATGAAACAAGGAGCCCCGATGTCTACCAAGTTTAAACTGTTGCCAAAAATCAACGAAAAAACTGCTCAATTTTACGAGACAGTGAAATGCGTTTCAACTTAAAGGAATTGAACTGGAACAATTCACGAACACGGATGACAAAGACAGGCAGACAGATAGACAACCTTTATTTAAGCACGATAATAATAAAAGCTATGCATGTTATGGACTCGTCATTTCGTCTGAAAATTTTTATTAAATATACAACCGAAAATGTTACTCTAGTCAGTGATATAATATGTACTAAAGGCTGCCACAGAGCTTCGATGTATCGGCCCAATTGTAGCTCTTTTCTCGAAAGCCCAAGAAACTTTTTGGGCCTGCCAAGGCAGTTGTGCTAATTCAGTATGAAAGACAGAGGTTTATGCGCCTGAAACTTCTTGCATGAAGAGAACTTCTCTTCATATTAAGAAATTGTGAATAAAACAGCTCTGTAGTCATAAGGTTGGAGATTCTGCTACGGCTTTTCGGGAACTTCGATAAACGGGCTCCAAATGAGAAGTGGCAGTTGGTTATATTTCAAGGAATGTTTGTTGCATTAGGATTTCTATTTCGCCTATTATTGCTAGTTTATAACACAATGAACAATATTTTACCAAGTGGGTTGAATACCAAAACCTTGCTACAATTTGTAAAACTTCATTTGATCACCGTGTACCGATCATTGCCAAAATGTTTGGAATTTTTTCACGTTATGCCATATACAGCTGTAAGCGCATCGAATTTATGAGCAAAGCCATTTATACTGTTTTTAAAGTAGTAGACCATTAAGTAATATCAAATAAACTGAATTCATTCCTCGTAGTCCTCGCGATCATATGAAACCCTACCTGGGAAACCGTGAGTGACACAACCGCATAAAGAGTTAACATGCGCTTTGTCGGGATATTGTCGGGATATTTATATTTAATCACGTTAAAAATCTAGCCTCCTGATGCCTACAGAGAACAATTCTTCGACATCTTCAGCCCAGTTAGGAGGAGCAAGTGATAGCAACTAGGCTGCTGGCCCACTTGTGGATAAGGTTTTCTTGTTTTTCAAAGAATACCTGCAGCATCGACTGGGGATGAAGACGAAAGAAATTGAACAGAAGTCAAAGATCGACAACGACGTTGCTCGATAGAAATATAGGGACAACAAAAACCAGTTTGAGTTTAAGGCTGCAATGGATTCCATTTTCGTGGAGATCATGGAATCAGAAACTCCGACGAGGGGCTAGCGCTCGAAACGTCAGCTTTCGAATCTCTTTACGGTGGCTAATTCACATTATCAACTCAGTTGATAAAACCAAATTATCCTGTAATACTCCCACCGACGCAGCACCATAGTTTCTTTAGAAACTTACCCCCTTTACAAAGTTAACCTAGCAAGAACTAGTAGCGAGATCGTATTCAGAGTTTCGCTCAAGACGCAAGACAACTCATCACTGGATCACTGGATCCGCTTACGTTCGGTTGAGCGAAATGAATTAAAACGGAAATCTGAAGCAATCACTGATAAGGAGATAAAATGCGCTTTGTCAGGTTATTGTTCTGTTATCCGTGATTACACATGTTGGTTTTTCACGTAGCAAAGAATATTGGTGTTTGGAAAGTTCCTTCCTAGATTGCTTCTTCTCTGTTTCTGATAATCTTTCATGAAAATACAAATAAACAACTGATCTACGAACATATATATAACATATATAAACTCTAAAGCCCCGGCCAAACGATCGCAACATGCCAAGGCAACATATCGCAACATTGTTGGGCTTAAAAGCATAAACCAGGTATAAACTATATACTTACGATTTTAAGAGCTTTAGTAAGCCGGCAGAACTATCGATCAGTTTGAAGCAGTGAAAACTGTTGGACAGACTAAGAAAAAAAGTGAAGCGATTGCAAAGCACTCTGGAGCTGGGGTGCAGCTACCTTTGATCTATGTTAATCATTCTAATCCCAGTGCTACTCGTCTTAAGCTGGCTCAAAACGGTTTCCAGCACTTCGATTTTGATGGGTCGTTATAACCACTCTTTATCACACGATGCTGCAATAATGAAATCAAAACACAGAGTGACTTCAGAGTGACTTGTTTATTTATTTACAGTGTCCCCAATTAGCACAACAATGCTAAATACATCAGACACTTAAATAAAGTCATTATTATTATTATTATTATTATTATTATTGTTATTATTATTATTATTATTATTGTTATTATTATTATTATTATTATTATTATTATTATTATTATTGAAAAATATCCGCTGTTCCTCGTCAAATTAAACTTGGTATTTTCAAGTTAACGGTTAGAAGAAGACAAAGCAACTAGGCATTGCTAGCTGGGACAAAAAAGGCTATTATCGTGTTGTTTCTGTAGGACAACTCAGTTTTTACTGCCGCTCGAACTGCAGGCGTAGCCGCCGTAGGTAGGGTTCAGGGGCACGTTAAATTTTCGAAAATTTAAGGTGGCTCTGAACCGTACCTGCAAAATATTTTAAAACCTTTAAAAAGTTGCGTCTTATCATGCTTATCAAAAGCTGATAATATAAAGAGATGTCACAGTGCCGTTTTTGAATTATAAGCCCCTAAAGCTGAATTTAAGGGTGTTTTTAGCAGATCATACTGTTACTGTAGTAACCTATTTTATTGTATATATAGCGAGAATTTTAGGCAATAAACCTTGCAAATAGAATTCTATATGTGCTATATTTTCACCTGTGAAAAAAGCGATATGCCCAATCAGGTTTGCGTATAGCGTTCTTCACATGTGAAAAATATAACCAATCACCGTTCATGATAGAATCACTTAGCCAATCAGAGTTAAGCACTCTAATGGCTTCCGAGAAGCGAGGGCTTGAAATCAGTGTCCGCTTGAAGTTTGTGTCTTGATAACATGGCTTCGGTTCCCGTTTTCCTTCACTTTCGGAAAAACAGCAATGGAATATATCCAACACATATCTTGAGCGCTAGAACTTCAGTTTGAGAATCAATGGCCATTCAAGAAACCGAGGAAGTAAATTTAACATCAGAAAGCCAACAACATTCAAGGAGGAACATTCAAATTTAAACAGTGTAAGTCAACAGAGTCCGAATTTGTCTTTGCACAGCGCGAAACGCCGCCATGACATGATTGAATCTGACAGTAATTATGGACAAACGAAAAGATTTCTCACTATGTATTTACGAATTCTCCCCTATTATATTTAAGCTTGTGTAGGCTCGTTGTACGCCTGTATCTGGACTGGAAAGCGGATTTGTTTTTCATTACGCTCGGTCATTCATTACGTTGTCAGCGTTCTGCATGTAAACTTATGGTGCCGGAAAAAAACTAAAACTGATTTAATGGTTGTGTTTAATTCTCGTTATATATACAATAAACAGAGTACAGCATAGAAAGTGCTTTGTACGGATTTTTATTCACGAGTTGCAAAACTTTGCAAAACGAACGAGTGAGTTTTCAAAGTTTTGCAACGAGAAATCGATGGAATCGATTGCGGCCTTAAACTCACTCTGGTTTTTGTTGTTCCTATATTTCTATCGAGCAACGTCCTTGTCGATCTTTGACTTCTGTTCAATTTCTTTCGTCTTCG
Organism: Platygyra sinensis; assembly: GCA_019787425.1. Taxonomy (NCBI): domain Eukaryota; kingdom Metazoa; phylum Cnidaria; class Anthozoa; order Scleractinia; family Merulinidae; genus Platygyra; species Platygyra sinensis. The sequence continues at coordinate 6,255 of JAHPZR010000693.1, read as the reverse complement.
TCTCTAGTTGATTTTGCAGGTATTCTTTGAACAACAAGAAAACCTGATCCACAAGTGGGCCAGCAGCCTGGCTGCTATCACTTGCTTCTCCTAACTGGGCTGAAGATGTCGAAGAATCGTTCTCTGTAGGCATCAGGAGGCTAGATTTTTAACGTGCTTAAATATAAATATCCCGGCAAAGCGCATATTAATTTTTTATGCGGTTGTGTCACTCATGTTTTCTCAGGTAGGGTTTCATATGATAACGAGGACTACGCGGAATGAATTCAGTTTATTTGATATTACTTAATGGTCTACTGCTTTAAAAACAGTAGAAATGGCTTTGCTCATAAATTCGATGCGCTTACAGCTGTATATAGCATAACGTGAAAAAATTCCAAACATTTTGGCAATGATCGGTACACGGTGATCAAATGAAGTTTTACAAATTGCAGCAAGGTTTTGGTATTTAACCCACTTGGTAAAATATTGTCCATTGTGTTATAAACTAGCAATAATAGGCGAAATAGAAGTCCTAATGCAACAAAAATTCCTTGAAATATAACCAACTACCACTTCTCATCTGGAGCCCGTTTATCGAAGTTCCCGAAAAGCCGTTGCAAAATCTCCAACCTTATGACTACAGAGCTGTTTTATTCACAATTTCTTAATATGAAGAGAAGTTCTCTTCATGCAAGAAGTTTCAGGCGTCTAAACCTCTGTCTTTAAATACCGAATAAGCACAAATGCCTTGGCAGGCCCAAAAAGTTTCTTGGGCTTTCGAGGAAAGAGCTACAATTGGGCCGATACATCGAAACTCTGTGGCAGCCTTTAGTACATATTTTATCACTGACTAGAGTAACATTTACGGTTGTACGTTTAATAAAATTTTTTAATTCGTGTTCGTGAATTGTTCCAGTTCAATTCCTTTAAGCTGAAACGCATTTCACTGTTTCGTAAAACTGAGCAGTTCTTTCGTTGATTTTTCGCAACAGTTTAAACTTGGTAGATCTAGGGGCTCCTTGTTTCAAGGTAGTTTTTGATTCCTTTTATAGTTGGCCGTTGCAAGCAAACTTCTAAAACAAAATTAACAAACTATCACAACTCTTAAATTAGCAATTTAAATTCGGAAACGACATTTGAAATCAGACAGGCAACAACCCTCAGGCTAAAATTCTAAAAAGAAAAGAACACAAAAGTGACGGTCATCATGGTTTTGCGGGTCAAAGAATATACATCTTGCATAGTTTTACTTTTCTTGAATGAAAACACAGTTTGCTTTGCGGTCAAACTGAGCGTGAAATTAGATTTGACATGACGAGGCAGCTTTCAGGAGGGTAAACGTAACTCTTTTGCATCAGCCGGTGTCGTCCTCAGATCGATATATCTTTTAGAATCCCGGGTACAATCTGACTTGCTCATCGACCAATACCGACCTTAGGGAGCACTCGCTGTGTTATTTTTCTGCTAAAACTGATTCCACCAGTAATTTGGTATAACAATCAACCAACTGCGCAAATATTAATGATGGGCAGAGAATTCTGCTGTGGAAAAAAGATGTTTAGAGTGAACAAGCTCAAACTTCATTGAGCCCAATATTGCTCAGTGTGACGCAAAACAACGTAAGCATTCACAAATGTCACGGCAGGCGTTCCATGAAGCAAAAACAGGTCTCCCGATGTGTTCTCTATCTATTTAATCGTCATGAAATCCACTTATTGTAGTAATTAATAAAATTTCAGTTCTTAGTGAAATGAAACAGGCTCAGTAATCAAGCAAGGATGCAAAAGTATTTTCCAATTTACTCGTTATTCTAGCCTGGGCACACGACAGATCTCTGCCTTTGATAGTGTCTATAGTGTTTCACGTGTCATTATTCTTAGGTATTTTGCTGTAATATGTCTCACTGAGCTGACTAAACGTTAAAAATCGGTAATAAGTCTAATCAGGCAATGTTAAAACTGATTCGCTGAGAAATTAAGAAACACATTTCATTTAAAAGACAGGCTTCGTCATTTTTCCTTCTGAATGCCAAATTCATTGGCATTGACAAGTATTGTTATGGGTGCCAATTTCACTGATCATGGCACTCGATTATTTCCTGTTAACTTTGCAGCACATTCGCTGATGGTGTACATCGATTTATCATTTGAAAATCTGTAGATTTGCCGTTGGATCTCTCATAACAATGATAGAATGTGTTTACGTGATGTCACCAAATTCTCAAATACAAAACTAAAGGAACACAAAGGATCGTCTTCAATCGGGAATCACATTAAAGAGCAACATGGAACAGTCCCAAGTGACATATATCGTGATTTTAAGATCTTGAGGAAGTGCCAAAGTAAATTCGACTGCCTGATCTACGAAATGCTCTTCATAAAGGAGCTTAAACCAACTTTGAACAAACAGTCAGATTCAATCCGTGCGAAGTTGTTTGTATAGTATTTTTGTATAATTTTAGTATTTTAACACTTAAATTTTAGCGCTTTAACAAACAGTCATGCAGATTTAATCCGTGCAAAGTTATCTATATTGTATTTTATAGTATTTTAACACCTCTATTTTAGCGCTTGTATTTACATATTTTATCGTTGGACATTCTCACGCCCTAATTTGTACTTTTATATGTATATTTCATTCGCTTCTTCCACAACTTGAAAATGATCTCAGAGAGATCGAAACGTCGTTTTTTATCGCTAGTTTTTATTCTGAAATGTGTTTCAAAAAAACTACTTATAAGAATTATACTAGTCCTTGGAAAATTTTCTTGAGTTATTATTCTGAAAAAGTAGGAGGAAAGTTCATTTTGCAGTGCGTTTTTGATTGTCGTAACCTGACCATATGTATGCCTGACGTTTTACAAAAACTGCCTGGATGCATGGTCCCTTCTCACAAGGAAGGAAGTGCATTCTTATGAAGACATATTGAATCAATTTTTGTGGAATAACAAATACATTCTGAGTGAGGGTAAATATTTGTATCATGCCTTCCTTCACAACACATGTGGGATAAGTAAAGTTGGAGATCTGGTTTCTAAAGATAATATTTTTCTAGGAAGTGAAAAAGTCCTCAATGCAAAAGTAACTCCAAGTCAATATTTTCTCTTAATGGGAGTGGTCAGTGCCATACTTAATGAATGGCGTTCAACCATCAAGGGAAAAAGTGTTCATGTTGATCCGCATCCTTTTATTGAGGATTCTTTTCAAGTGCCAATAAGGGGTGAAATGTTTGTTCTTTCAAGCGTCTCCTCTAAAACACTTTACAGAGAGTTCCGTTCCCGTAAAGAAATTCCTTTAACCGCTCAAGCTAAATTTAAAGAGGAGTATCCTAGCCTCTCTATTGATTGGAAAGAAATTTACTCGTTAGCCTTTAATGTTACTTTGGACACAAATTTGAGAGAATTTCAATATAAATTGCTGAACCGTATTATTTTTACGAATGATAAACTTCTTAAATTCAAACTTGTAGATTCGCCATCTTGTACCTTCTGTAAGACAAATGAAGAGTCCCTCGAGCATTTATTGTTTTTCTGCAAGATAACTGAGTTCTTTTGGAAAGAGGTGTTATCATGGCTAGCTATCCTAAATAACGAAATAATAGATGTTTTACTCATAGATGTTTTGTCTGGTAAATTTGATATTGATGAAGATTTCATAGTAATGGGCCACATTCCTTTCCTGCAAAGTTTTATATCTATAGGACTAAGTTCGATAACACAAAACAATCTTTAGAAGTTTTTAAGGCCAAATTGAAAGCCACTCTTAATATAGAATTTGTGATTGCCAAAAGAAATGGTAAACTTGCACAACATTACAAAAAGTGGGAATCCCTTATTTCCGTATTAGTATAAGCAACTCCACTTTCTATCATACATTAGCATAGATAAATAATAATTGCATCGTGCCACGCAAATTTGAAGCCTTTGTAACAAGCTGGTTGTGTTCAATGTACTATTTTTACGCTCCCCTTAGTACTTCGTGCTGTAATGTAATTGTAATGTTAGTATTGTAAGTGACGTTCGTTTGTAAGCAATGTTACTCTCAGTATATTAAGTGGTGTGAGTAGCGTAAATATGATTAGTGTTATAAGTATTGTTGTTAGTGTAAGTAATAGTAGTTTTGTAAGTAAATTCATATTGTAAAAATGTCAGTTGTATTAGTGTTGTAAGTAAGGTTAGTTTTCTAAATAATGCGTATATTTAAGTAAAAATTGATTTTAAAAAATGGGAAAGAATCGTTCGAGACTGACTAAATTGATCGATGAAAAATTGCAAAAGCTTCGGTGGTAAATAGTGAGCCAACTCGGAGTACTATTCCTCCGATTAAGCCATAATCGCACTCCTTTTTCTCTCTTTTGTGATTGCTTTAGCCTTTTGTAGTGCCAAAACTGAAACTTACGTCGTTTGATACACACGCTAAAGGAAAAGAATACCGAGAAGGCGATGTTGACTTATCCGTTTTCCGCCTTAAACAAGCCGCGTTAGGAAAGAGGCATTTGTTGTATCAAAAATTAGAATTTGGAATCGTGTTTAATATTCACATCCGGCCCATCGTTGAACAGATCCAGAGAGATGCGCTTGGCCAACTTCATCGATGCACTTCAAGAGCATTTTCTGTTTAAAGAAAACAATGAAACAAAATGGTTCAGAGTTATCATAACAACTCTCGGAGAGAAGTCATAACAAATTCAGTTTTCGTTCACAAACAGCTTTGTTAACAACTTATAGTTATGGTTTTCAGCTAAAGGTCAGGTCGCATTAATTGTTATGCAAAATTAACAAAAACCATTAATCAACTCGGCTTAGCTTTGTGACCTTTTCCTTGCATGTCAACATAAAAAGAAACACTTTTGGCTTTGAATTTGACAACGGGTTTTTCCGCTCTGAATTCTTATGGGGGAAAAAGATGTTGTAGCGCTTTACTGGCTGGAAACTTACATGTACATAACTGTATGACATTAACTTGACTCGGAAATTAGCAACTCGCTTTCTGTGGAAGAGGAATTGTCATCGGGTCCAATGTATCGTTGGATACGCCACAACTAGAAATAATATTCACAATATTGCTCTCTAAGCTATTTAACAACTCGATGGGAGCACGTGGTGTGACGTAATATGACAAAGGACACAGCCAAAATACCCATCACGGCGCTTGCGATTGCTGGCTATTGCATAAGAGAGATTATAATGCACGCCGGATATACTAGTGTGACTGTACTTTTGCTAGCAGACAGTAATTAACTATCTATCGAACTTAGGTACATACATGCACACAGGTAAATGCAGTGAAATTCTGATTACAAAATCGTTGATCAATAAGGCTAACGGAGTCCTAGTTCGTAATTAAGACAGGCTTCACCAAGAATGCCGATGCCTTCCCTAAATTACACAACATGACTGCAAGCAACGTTTGGACTAGGAAACCCTTTATTCACAACAATGTAAGTTATAATATATAACCAAGTTAATTGAAAATCAATTAGTGAGATAAATCACAATAAAATAAACCCAGACAGTGTTCTTGGGATATTGGGACTTGTATGAAAAAAGGATTTAGCCATTGCAGTTACTGATTGTAATCTAATGTGAAGGAGTACCATAAGGTAAAGAGGCACAACATCAAAATGGTTCGGTAGGACGCTAAAATGCATTTCTTTAACGGTCGATGCCATCATTGTTGGCAGAGCCTTTCAGAATAGATGACGCCATATCGGCTTTAGTTTAGGCCTCAACAAGGTAAATACTGGTTATAAACTGTCAATGGAGTAAAGCGCACTCGCAAAATGCTTGATTATGCATACTGTTCACACTGGTTTGCTTGCGGTTAGCTTTTATTTGTTGGTTGGGGCAACTCTATCATTAATATTGAAGAAATTCACGTTTCAATTAAATTTTGCGGAAATTTGGCAGGGCAAGTGTAGTGGTATAACAAGGAAGTTAGGAAGCAGAGGTTCCTGGTTCGATATTGAGTGGTTACTTATATATTTTCCTTTTTCTTTAATTTAGTAGCGAACAATTTGCTAATAGTGTCGCGAAAATGGCATCGGCCGTTCACGAAACGGTAAACTGCAACGCTGACTTGGAAAGCAAAGGACGTCACATTCCTACGAAAAATTTAGGCGTCATAATCTTTGGAAGGCAGGCCAAGCAATGGAAGAATACAGCGCAGCTACATAGGGTAGGTAAGGGGTTTAGGCGTAAAATCTGGAGAACTGAGGAAAGCAAACGCCTAGGAAATTGGGGGGTAACTGACCGGTAAAGTACAAAGCCCTTTT
>JAHPZR010000692.1:0-27332 GCA_019787425.1 Platygyra sinensis | reverse complement strand
GGCTGAACACAGTTTTACGCGCGGTCAGCGGTACCATGCGTGATGGCGCGCGTTTTAAATTAGAAAAACAAACGTGGCGGCGAAAAATTTTTTGCCTGCTTTTGTCGTGTGTTGCAACGCGGTCCTCGAACCACGAAATGGAAAAACGAGTCACTGAAGATGCGGTCAACTGTATTTAGTTTTGAAAAAAATGAGTGGAACCCAGCGTGCATAACTACAAACTTCCAAAAAAGTTTGGAGTCAAGTCGAAACGATAGCGTGACCAATTGTTGCAAAGAGGAGAGCCGCAAAACAAGTAATTATTTTTTGTTCACACTGCCACTGGCTATCCTGTTTTCAATGTTGGTTTCAAGAACCGCATACTGTGGAGAAACTGATGAGAACATTGAACAAACTTCTAAGGCACAGCAGAAAAACCTACCATTTTATTGTTCGCGCAGGGTCAAAGCCGCGAAACGCAAGGCAAAGACCGAAGCGGCCAGGGCTGAACTTTGCAAAAGTCGCTTATTTCCTTTAAACGAAAACAAAGAAAACAAAACATGTACATCGGCTGAACCACGCATTCTCCGCAAGAACAACCACGACTCAAAGAATACTGGCGGAGGAATGGTAAGCATAGGGAAGTTCACCTGCATCTCTACTTTGGGTTCTTTGTAAATAAACACTGCAAAGGGTTCAAAAAATTTTGTTTATTTCAACAGCTTCCTGATTTAGTCAGTGACAACAAGCCCACAGAACTGTCTGGATCCAGACTCATTGATCTGGGTTTCTTTCAACAATCTCTAAAATCATGCCAACACTGCAAATATGGTAAAATATGATTACATGTCTTGTACGATATCAAATTGTCCAAAGCAAGCTTTCAAAATAATGCTTTGAGTGAGGTATACAATTTAAAGTTTTGGTCCTATGCATTTTTCCAAGGACCCCTTTCTAGTTCTAATGCAGTGACAGAAATAAAGAAAGGATGCGCGAGCCTCATTTCTGTTGAATGTCACAAATGTGGGAGAAAAACTGAAATTTGTACGTCCAGAGAGCACCACAGTGGTAAAAGAGGTCCTGGAGCTTATGACATTAATACACGAGTTGCTCTTGGTGCCATTGACAGTGGAATAGGATATACACACATCAACAGACTATTCATTGCATTAAATATTCCCACAATAAATCGGAGCGCATACAAGCGACGTGAGAGGGAAATTGGTCATGCTATTGAAGAGGTTGCTGCCAGTTCTTGCAAAATGGCTTTGGAAAATGAAATTGATGTAGAAAAATCTCTTGGGAAGACCCCTGACCCTGATGGCTTAGTACCTCTCACTATTTCATATGATATGCAATGGTTAAAACGTGGGAGGGCCAATGATTCACTAACAGGGCATGGAGCAATCATGGGTTCCAAAACCAAAAAAGTCCTTGACTACTCTTGCGCAAATAAGTTGTGTCGCATCTGTGAAAGTGCTCGATCAAAAGGTAAAGAACCAGCTCATCATGACTGCCGCCGAAATCACAGTGGTTCGTCAAAATCAATGGAACCTGAAGTAGGAGTTGGACTATTTAATGATGCTCCTAATCATGGTGTTAAGTACTCTGTTTTCATTGGAGATGATGACAGCTCCACATTCGCTAAGATTCGTGAAGAAGTAGCATACACTGTAGAAAAATGGTCTGATAGTACTCATGCGACAAGAACACTTGTGAGTCACCTCCACAAGATCAGATCTGAGAAAAACAATTTCCCTGGAGAATCTGTTTTGTCACAGAAAGTTATCGATTATTTGCAGAAATGTTTTAGTTATTGTTTAAGCCAAAACAAAGGGAATCCAGAAAAAAATGAGAAACTCACTTGTAGCTATAGTGCCCCATGCATTTGGCGACCACAAAAAATGCAAGGAAAACAAATTGAACTGGTGCAAGTGGCTTGAAGATCCTGACAACGTTTTTCACAATGATCTCCCAAATGGTAAAGATTTGAAGGGAGAAAATCTGAAGGTAAATCTAACTAATTTGTTCAAAGTATACTCCAGTGACACTGTTATAAACAAACTTGTGGAAAATGCCTCTTCACAGAGCAATGATAGCGTTCACAGCACAGCTGGTTCCAAAGTTCTCAAAATAAGGTTTTATGGGGGAAGCGAAAGTGCCGACCAACGAATTGCTGCTGCTGTTGCTCAGACAAACATTGGTAAACAATACCTGCTGGATACCTTGCATTGTGTTGATATAGAACCTGGCCAAATTACTGAACAAAAAGTAACACTAATAGACTATGAGAGGGAGGCAACACAAAAAAGGAAGTCAAGCATTGAATTTAAGAAACAACGTCGACCGAATTATTTGAAAAGGAAATCGAGAAACAAAGCTGCATCAAACCGAGAGGGAATCAGCTATGAAAGTGACCCTTGACCCTGAGCTGCTGCAAAGAGTAGTAGTCACACAACAAGAATTAAAACATTTCGAAAAGTATGTCCCCACCTTCAGCGAAAGACCTCCAAAGAAGTTCATCACCTGTCCTATCGATTAAAATAGTGGTAGTGGATTTCGCTTTGTAATATTTGACACCGAAACGAGCTGTGGAGGCAAGGAGGCTGAACTAATTCAATTAGCAGCCGAGACGAAGCAAGGAGATTCGTTTACTCGATTCACTATTCCAACAAAAGAAATTTCTCCCTATGCTTCTCGGGTTAACAAATTTAAAACAAAATGGGTTGGTGGGAAGAAGATTCTTCATCGTGGAGGCAGCCCTTTGCAAACAGTTCCTTTGCCCGATTGTCTTCTATCATTTGTTGATTTCCTTGAGGATTCAAAGCGTTCCATTTCTTGTGACAAAATTGTCTTTATTGGCCATAACTCTGCTACTTTCGATACTCCTATCCTGTTAAGAACACTCCAAGATTACTCGCCTGAGCTTCTTAAAAGGATGAATAAGTTAAATGTTCACTTTGCTGATAGTCTCTTCTTGTTCCGCAACTTGATCAAAGATAAACACGAGGCGCTCGAACAAGACGACGGCTCATTCGTTAAAACCAATCAAGGATCGCTCTGCAAACACCTTTTTGGCACCGATTTTCAATGCCACGATGCACTTGAGGATGTAAAGGCGCTAAATAGAATCCTCTTTAAGTCCTCCCTGCACTTGTCAACTTCCACAATTGTCAACAAAAGCGGCACGACGGAACTAAACTCAGCCATCGAAGAAATGAATTACCCCGATAAAAGTCACGCTCTCTTGAAGTCCTTTGACGATGTGATAGGAGATTCCTCACAGGGCGGGGTAATGAAGAAGTCAATAGCTAAAAAGCTTGCCGATTCCGGTATCGGCTATCATCAGCTGAAGCAACTGTTTGCGACAAAAGGAGAACAAGGGCTCCTCGCCATTTTGGCAAATCCTCCAACAAACAGTCGTAGTCATCGCGTTCGTGGAACTGCAGACCCTTTGACATTACACTTAATTCTAAGTCATTTTAAGGGAATTCAGAGTTGAATTCATTTTACATTGTAGCTAAGTTCTACTTCGGAAACGTATTTTAAGTCACGATCGATCATATCATGCCACAGCTAGACTCCATTCGGCGATTTTGAAAGCATGTGCTCCACGCGAGGAGACACGCGTGGTCTTGCGCTGCGCATGGGTACAAGGAAAAGAAGTTGCGATGCCTCTATTTTTGGACCGTTCAAGCGATGTACGCGAACGAGAATTTTTCAAAATCTACTCATTAGAATTTGATCAAATTTGTCAGAATTATTATTCTCGTAGTATTTTAGATAATGGAAACATAACAATGGAAGTTTAACAAAGGAATTCTGAAAAAACAACCAATATTCACTGGGCACCTTTATTCTCCAATTTAAAAAGAACCGTCTGTTAAAATTTGTTTGTGTTAATTTCAAAAAATTGTATTTATTTACTCAAAGCTGTGTGCAAGTTAAATAGAAAATCTAATGACTGGATTTTACGAAGATCTCATAAAAGTTAAAATTTGGGGTTGTTTTCAATCATCCATGTTGCCATGGAAACAGTCGAAAGTGCCAATGTTAGGCATTGAGCAAACTCTTCCATCACTATATCTTCCTTTCACCAAGTTTCAGCTTCAACATTTCTTACATAACGCCTTAATGAATGGCATACATTAAAAATTTATCAAAACTGTGTTCAGCCACCTTAACTGAACCCAGTGAATACAAATGTGTCAAATTTGAAACTGTGTCTGAGGACGGTTATCCTTATGACATACTGCCTTACGAATTTATGGGAACTTTTTCTTTTACCCTCAACTGGTAAGAAAGCGATCCCTTTCTACCTTGGCAACCTCACGTTTTCACCTTCTTTTACAATCTAGTAGCCTCAATTTCTCTAAAGTGATAGGATGAGAGAGTAAATCACAACCTAATTCCTTGCTGTGATCAATATAATTAGGAGGGGGCTTGTTCTTGACATTAACATAGAAGAGCATAAGCTCAAGTAATAGCTGCCAAAATCAACCCAATAGCAGTCAATAGCAGTCAAATCAAATTTACAACGGGGTATAACTGTTACTATTCTGTAAAACACACAACTGAAGGCTCACAACGTCTAGTTCATAGTTATCCTTATGTCTATCGCTGAAACTGAATACTTTGGAAGAAGTTTACTTTCTTTACCTTTTTTTAGTTTTTTAAATTTAGAATTTTCAGTCAAGTAGACTTTGGAATCTTTAATAATCTCATCCTTGAGTAGTCTTTTGTGTAAGAAAAAGTCTACCGATTGGTAATTTATTCCCTGCTATGGCTCTCGTGCTTGGTCCCCTTTAATAACCTTTGTTTTCCATTCGTAAACGGTGAGAGTTTGGAAATTACAGTAACAACACGAAGCTGAAAACAAAGAATTTACATTGAGCAAACGCAGTCCATAATTACAGTGCCTTTTGCAGCTGTCCACTGCTTTAGAATTTTAAACGAGCTTCTGTGAATCTTAAAATCTCGCGTTTATTCCATGTTCAACTTTCCATTGCTTTTGTCAAATTACCAAAATAAAAGCCAGCATTCTTGAACTTTTACTGCCAGTATTCTCAATTAAACAGTTGATACTTACTCTCCCAAAATGGTGACCCTATGCTATCCCGTAACTCAAAGAAAATTCGGAATAAATAAGAAATAAATTTGCAAAATTAAGATTAGCACCTGCCACCATCATGGATAAAAGAGAGTCTGCTCAAAATGTCTCAATTCCCGTGCGTGTCAGCCTGGTGCGTTTGTTTCTCACTCTTTGCTCTTCTCAGATTGCTCAGAGCATAGAATGACAACAACTTGCTTCAGTGAGTCTTCAGAAGTATCGAAATCTTTGACCAGCTTTCCTAACGCAACTTACACACATGTTTTCCTTTTGTAACAACCTATCAGCTTACCTATAGTTCCTTTTGGTTCTCTCGGCTTCATAAATTCAGTCAGACTTTTTTACTGAGACACGGCCTCTCAGGTTATTTTTATTGTTAAGAAATGTTGTTCCGACCAGTCCTTCTGAGGTGGTCAAGCATTCATTAAAAGTGTTTGTGCTCGTCTTGAACTCTTCAAGGTTTTCTTGAGATTTTAAAGACAGAGCAAATCTTTGTTGAGAAAAGTTTTTCATCTGAGAGTACCCTACAGAAGGGTGCTCCGACATGAAACCAGAAAATATAAGAAAACTAAACAATCGATAAATATTCAGATGTATGAATCCAGTAAAATTAAAACAAAAAGAAAACTATTTGTAAAAGAGAATACATTACATCATTGATTTACAGGCTGCCTTTTAAAAATTATCCAGTGACTAATCTCCCTGAATTACTTATGTTCAATGTTCCATTCGTCCGGAGTCAGGATGGTCAAAATCCATTCTCAATTTCTCTTTTAAGGGAGTGTTGTGTATATTATCCTTATCCTGGTGTTATATTTATGGTAGATGGTCGAAACGGATTCCAAGTTGTGAAGTTATGTTCTTAACGTTTCACAGTTATTCTCAGAAGCTACGCCAACAGCTGGGGCACGATGTTGATGCCGAGAAGCCAGTTGTGGCTCAAGATCTTGACCCGGTTTAAACATACTGCATTGATTTGTCCAAGGGTTGATACTGTATTTGAATCTATAATCATAGCTGTAAAATTATTACTAATTGTGTGTGTTTATAATTTGAATCTACAATGGCTGCAGGTGCAATAAAAGAGTTAACTGGGTTTGTTTTTCGAAATCAGTTAAAATTCCCGAATAACGTCAATCTGTTTAAGGTTGATTATGATTAAACAATGGTGTTACAATCTATGTGTGTCCCCACTGAAAAACATTATGAATTGGCTGAACTCGATTGACTTAATGAAACAAACCAACAATATGACGAACTTCGAAGACTCGGTGGTATTTTATCGATTCCTTTTCTTTCTTTTCGTTTCTTTTCTCTACACTTAAAGCTAAGACAATCCCTCTTCCTTCTAATGTACCTCTTTTTTCTAATGAGGACTGCACAAATTTCCAAGGCGTTCCCTCGAATATTATATAGATTTTACTTTAAAGAAAGCGACAACACTTTTGAGTTTATAAGACATGTTTCGACAGAAACTTCTGTCATCTTCAGTTAATTAAAGTACAAGGGTTACAAGTTGAATTTAGAATAAAGAAAAAAAGCTAATTATGCTAGTAACAACCGAATGTACAAAAAACGTGACAATGTGAGAATTAAAAGGATAGTTTTAGCTTGACATGATGTAATTGCTGATTCAAGGAAGGTTGTTGTCTATAAATTTGAAAGGCCTCTTTTATCTTAAGTTGGAAACCCGTAGAGACGTGATCTAAAATGTGAAAACAGTCTACCGAACACAATGCGCGGCAGTGTTCGGAATTCTGAAGGTGTTTGTAAATGTGCGAAGCCTTATCACTGACGCAAGTGTTCACGCACGCGTGTGGAAAAATGTCGGGTTGTTTCGCCGACATAACAGGCATTACAGCCCGCACATGCAATCTTGTAAACAACACGCCTATCTTAAAGAAGGAAAAACTAGTTTGATATCCAAATCGTTGCAACAGCGCTTGTTAAGGTGACGAACCTTTTTCTGACTGACAACAGAAAAATGGCCTATGTAAGGAAGCTTAAAGTAAAATGTAGGTAAAGTGGGAAGGGAACCCCGGGGACAGTGATCACTTAGGGTCCCAGTAACGTAGCGGTTAACAACCCTTTCAATTAAATGAGTAGGGAAAAGATTCTTTTTTAGGATATCCATGATCTTAGTAATGTCCTCGTGTAGCCCCAACCAGGTGGTGTTAATCTTATAGGCCCTATCAACAAGAGTCCTGATGAGACCCACTTTTACTTCAGTTTCACCTCGTACTCTTACAAAATGTTGTTCATTTCTTGTCACTTCAACGTACTATTTTGTTCTTCTTCTACATTCGTTCAAGGTCTTCTCTTCCTCCTGGCAGTGCTAGTTGTTGATGACCTGTTGCTCTTTTCAGAGCTGCTAGTGATAAGCAGATTAATAGTATGGCACAGATTGTGGTTGAGGTTCTTAAGGTTCCTTCCAAACTTTAATGAGATGGTGTTGCCAACGCCTATTGAGAAGACTAGCTAAAAAACTGCTTTTGTAATCACCTATAGATTTTTCCAAGCCTAAATGGGGAGCTATTGATTACACTAGGTTACACTAGCTGAGCCTGCGATCCAATAAAGGTAAACAGTACCTGGGCAACAGTCATCTGCAAAAAAGCATATTACGTTCAAGAGCTTTAAGCCTGAGCTCGTGATACTAGTCAGTGAATACCTTGTTTTGCGATGTGTCATTTCACCATAACATGGATGGCCAATATCAAACAAAAACGCTGCAAACCAAGGTTTCCTGTGTTGGTCGATGTATTGACTAGAGTATGGTCGCCATGTTGCGCGACGTCGTCGTCGTGTCTATGTGCCAACGGGCAATACTGCCATCTTTCATGATAATGAGGACAGCAATGGGTTCCTATCTGGACGGTGCTCCGCTTGGCAACCCTTAACATCACTGAGCTTTTTAATGACTAAGGCAATGTGAATGATTATATTTTACGAACGAGAAGATCCAGCCTTGGGTATGTCGTAGAGGTGTCGTAGCTGTCGTTTCATCTCGTTTCATCTTATCCCTCATCGTGCCCCGCAGGACACTTACCTAACACTCATCCCAGTCTTTCGCAGATGCTGTTGCGGCCCGCCATGACTGCCTCCCATCTCCTCTCGCTTTCCCTCTGCACTCCACCTCCTCGAGGTCTTTCGCGACGTAGCTGTTGTAGCTTCAGAAAATGAACCTGCATGCATGACTAGCGCCCAGGTTATTCCCACGTTACAATCCTTATTACGATCTTGCCTCAGAATGTGACAGATCAGTTTTCATGTATGATACTTCACTTCCTCCCTTACCGATTTCATGCTTGCTCTTTTCAACAGTTTTTAGTACCGTCATCATCTCGCCACTTAATTCGCGGTATCTTTTAAAAGATCTTGTTGTGAAACACATCTATTGCTTTATCATCTCCTTTGTCCATTTTCAACGTCTTGCATCCGAGTACCAAATCGCTATATTCCACTGTAATTCAACACAATTTTAAGCCTGGCTCGTTTCGAGATGTCTCTGCTGTATTCTTCACTTTTGTGGTTTCTGTTCGGGCGAGCACGCACCGTTAACAAGGGTCTTTATAATTGGTCAGACGAGACAATAGGTAAACAACACAAACAATGCCCCTAGTCCTATCAACAAAAGAGGTGCAGATTAACAAGAACGAATCAAAATACAGGTTGTCAAGAGGTGCAGGCCATCCCTACTGTTAGTTCTAGTTGATCTTCGTTATGGAAATTGAAATGTTGCTCTATCATGTTGTTATTTTTTTTCCAGAACTAAACGCAGAACTGGATCCAACTTATTGAAAAACTCCACCGACACTCAGACAAGGGCATAAAATACAGAAATCACTTCGCCACGCCTCGTGATAAATGCAACAGTAACTGCTAATTCTGACTAAACAGGAAAACCTCAAGTCACATGATCTGGTTGCCGGTTACCGAGTTACCATTTAGTGTAGAAAAAAATTGTTTTGACCTAAAAAATTAAAATATCTACATTAAAGGAAAAGTCCAGTTATTACTTCATGTAGAAGCAACAAATACAAGGAATAGAACAAAAGAGAACGAGGTCAATGATATTATTCTAGAACTAGTTAGGTCTCCTTTTGCACAAGGCTTGAAAGTTTGGTCCACCAAAACTTTGGAACAAATCATTTAAAATATCTCCTTTTTCCCAACGACAGGTTTCAGTTGTGCTGTAACCTTCTCCATTTGTCTCTTTCCCATCACAAAAATATAGAACCATAAAAAAATGATTATTTGAACTGCGGTTCTTTTACTTAGAACAGCTGTAGGGATCTACCTGTATCTCTTACATTCCTACTTTTATTGTTGCTTTCCCGATGGGACTTTTCAGGAACAATGACTTACAATAATATTAAAAACTACAATGAAACGAATAAAAACATCCAAACTGTAAATATAAAAGTACGTTTTTGATTTGGACCTTCTGTAATCTTTCTTGGACTTTCTTATCGCGTAGGGAGAAGTTAGCCTGGATTGACAACTTCTACTTCATTGGAGGTCTCCTGGCGGTCACCGGGAAGGTATTGTTTAATACTCGTCCCTAAAACAAGAGAGATCTAAATGTGTATAAATGAGTTTAAGGTCGAAAAACACCTAGTGATATACTCCCACCGATGTTCCTATCTCTGAGGTTGGTAAATTGCCCTGTTATGCTCTATTAGGCTTGACCAAGGGCATATTACCCGTCAATGTCAAAGGCTAAAGTCGTGATTAGCATGTGTTGTAGGCGCTTCGGTGCTCTGTGAAATATGGCTTTCTTGGAATCATTCCAAGCGGTTTGTGATCGCTGTTAATCTTGACAAGTCGGCCATAGACAAACTGGTGTCATCTCTCAAACGCGACGACAATGGCCAAAAGTTCCTTCTCCATAGTCGCACTGTGGATCTCTGGCCCAGACAGCGCCTTAACAGCACAGCAAGGGGTTGATCCTCTTGGAAAAAGCCAGCGCCGAGGCCTAGGCTGCCCGGCGGCATCACAAGTCTGACAAGTTTCCTATGTGGAAATCGTTTTACGACTAACGACACAAGTCAAGAAGGACTATTGTGCTCTGAAACAAAAACAGTCAAACCTCGTATAACAAGGAACACACTTAAAAATCGTCCATGCTGGTGAAAACTTTTCTCCCTGATCACAATCAAAAAATAAACTGACACCGGTTATTATTTGCAGTTACCAATCAATTACTTGATATTTTATCGTCTTTTTTTTCGCAGAGTTTAAATTAGTCACGTGTTATGGAGGAAAACTGCAAGACTATCTTGCTCTACAATCAAAGTAAACGCAAACACTGCAAGTAACTGAGAACAACCAGTACACTTAATTATAATTTCATCCTTCAAAATAAAGAAACAAATAAATAAATAAAAAAGTCAATAAATAAACTCTAGGAGATACCTGGGAGCCGGCAAGAGTTTGGAAAAACCAGACAGCGGCAGTCTGAAATTCTTATGAAAATTACATGGACAATTCTCATTTAATGCTTTCTGGAATAAATACATCTTTGTTTGGAAATTTCAGTTGATTTCACGTATCATTATAACTTAATAGATTAGAAAATGTTTGAGCTTGAGCCTCTATAAAATCAATTGCTCGGACTCTCGGAGTTTAATCCCATGCAATAATATCCCCAATAATTGTCATGGAAATTCCATATTTGTTCAGAAAGGATCTCTAAATAAGGGTTGGATTTGCAGTGGACGAGTCTTCTCGGATTCGGCCATATAGTTAATAGAGGGAAATGCATTCCTTCTGTTAACTATGCTTCAACATACTGTAGAAATTTTGATTCACAAAGGCCGGGATGTCGAAGGAAACTATATATATGTCGGGACTCAAAGCCTTCTCGTAATGTCGCAGGTGGTGAACACACTATGGCAAGCAGTTTTTTGCGGTTTATGTCTTCATGGTTTTCTCGGCTTTCCCTCTCCCTTTCTTTATTTGAAAAGTTCGAGAATAACTAAGTCATGTTTTGGTATTGAAGTTATTACATTTAGAGCTTGTCAAGGTAACTTATCTCATTTCTCCAACAAGATAAAATTCTCTCATTTCTGTCTTAGTCTAGTAGGTCAAAACGTTTGCTCTCTCCCGACTTGCGAACCATCGCTTCCTTTGAAAGTACTCTTGCAATCTTCTTTTACATTTGTTGAAACGATTCTCTTCCTCTCGGCGGTGCTAGCTGTTGACGACCTGTTGTTCGTTTCAGAGCAGCTTGCGGTAAAACGGGTGAATAGTGTGGCACGTCCTGCCTTGGTTGTGTATATATAATTAGCTAACTCTAAATTGGGAGCTCCTGATTGCACTAGGTTACCCTGGTTTGAGCCTGAAAAACAGTAACTAAGCATCGGTCATCTACAAAAAAGCATGTGACCTTCAGGAGCTTTAAACTTGAGCTTGCGATACATTCCAGTGATACTAGTCAGTGAATACCTTATTTTCCGATGTGTCATTTGCCCATGGCATGGACGCCCTTTATCAAAGAAAAACGCTGGAAACCAAGGCTGCCTGTCTTGGTCGATCTATTAACTGGAAGTATGGCCACCAAGTTGCGCTTCCTCCTCTCGTGCCTACGCGCCCACGGGCAACACCGCTAGCTTTGATGACCAAGAAAAAAGCAATTCATGGATTCTTATCAGTACGGTGCTCCGCTTGGCAGCCCATCGTGTCACTGAGCAATATTTAACAATTAGACTACGACCCCGAGTTTTCTACGAGCAAATAGTCAACGAGGCGCAGCCGAGTTGACTATCGCTCGTAGAAAACGAGGGCGAGTAGTTTAATTATTTTAGTATAAATTTACCGTAGTCTCATTGCATAAAAAGAAAAAAATGCCAAGTAACGCGTAGAAAAGAACTGTTTTATTATGTTAAATCAGGTTCTAACGTGATGCGCGCTGTGCACTGATGCGTAACTGCTGACTATCAGCAGATAGAAGACGGTAATATAGCCAATCAAATTCACGGATTCACAATAGACTACGGTAAATTTATACTAATTAGAATGAGGCAATGTCTATGATTATATTTTACGAAGGAGAAGACCCAGCCTTGGGTATGTCGTAGCGGTGTCGTAGCCTTTGTTTCAACTCATATCTTCTAATCTCATCTCATCCGTAATCGTGCCCGTGGGACACCCAAGGACATTCAGAAATGCTCTCCACTCATCCCGGTCTTTCGCAGATTCTGTTGCGGCCCACAATGACTACCATCCCATCGCCTTTTCCTCTCTCTCTCTCTCTCTCCATAGGTATGAGCAGGCACTTTGGTAACATTACTCTCTTTTCATAATAGCGTCGCTTTTTCAGCGTGGAAAGTTCTGAGTTTTATACCTAGAAAGCACAAATACATTGGCTTACTGCATGCCAAGTCTCAGTAAATACCACGTTAATCTGTCAGAAATAAGGCTAAAATAGTGCTCAAGAGGCTACAAAGTAGCCCTATGTCGTGGTAAGGTCAAAATTAAAAGCTATATTTCTACTTTCTGTGCCAAATTGTAGCTATTGGATTACCATTTATGCGCCATACCATTCTCTTAATTACCACGCAACTTTAAAAAGCAGAAATTGGAGTTTCCAAAATTTTGCCGTGTATGTGTTTGACTTTTTACGTCGATGAAAGGTTTCACGATTCGGAAAAAGCCCTTTTTTTGCACAGCGAGTTTGAAAGATTTATTTCCCTGGTTATATTTCACCAATATTGTTCAATTATGTACAGTCATTAGAGTAACTATCTGGCATTGTAACAAAACAGGTTTGAGGAAAATAGACAAAGATTCAAATTTTTTACGAATGTTTTAAGGTACCGATGTCTAAATACCGGCGACGTTACTAAAGTGCCCTGTTTGCCATATCTTCCAAATGCTAGCTTTGGTATGATTTTATGAGAGATAGCAAACATAATTTAGATGAAATTGTTTACTAACATGAGAGTAATAATTGACCCAAAATTGACATTTTTCCTTTAAAACGGAAAGGAGCTAGAGCTTCTTAAACTTCACTTACTACCTTGACGCATTTTACTTTGTTTAGTTTAATAAGAGTATATGCATTAAAAACCTTTTTCCCATTCATTTCAACGATGATTGACGTCTGAAACCTAAAATATAAATTAATCAAATAATCAATTAAATAACTAGCTGTGAGCAGTCTACCAGGGATGGATAGATCAATTTTATTCATATGAGATCATATGATTTAATGAGTTTGAATCCCGTAAGGAGATGCAGGCCGTGTATGTGCCTGAGGGGGTTTAATGATAATTATATATATATATATATATATATATATATATATATATATATATATATAAAATGAGCAAGGTATTATTGCTGAAAAATTTTATTTTTAGAATATTTCATGACCTTTTAGGAGAAATGCATGTGCTGTAGTGGAGTCATAGAGCCGCCCAACCATCCGGGTAGTATTGCGCTTATATAGAGAAAGATGTGAAATTAAATACTGGAGGTGTTTCCTCGGAAATAAAAGTTAGTAATGAATTTTTTTGAGACTTCCCCTGAATGCTCTCTACCAAGCACCGTTTCGAAAACACAATAAAACTGATAGATCACAATGTTCCCTTAAGAGATGCGATGAGCCAATCTTAACCCAATTATGCCTGTACTCGTGCTACTCACGCGCGTTATTCATCCATCCACGTTACATTTTGCGGTAGCTGGAACAATAGTTTATTAAAGTAATATTTGGGGAAAACATGACAGGTAGAAAGTGTCAAGTGTATGAAACAGCATCATGTAAGATTTGTCACGAAATTACACTATTTAAAACGACGTGGACGTAAAGCGTTCGTATAGTCGTCGTTTACGCGGTCATAATTTACATTCAAAAGTAATGGTTTTGTGCAGGGTTTCACCGATATTTTTTTCCGTCCGATAATTCTTTTAATTTTTTTTTTAATTAAAGAGGATAATATGTACACTATCATAAAGCAATGAAAACATAGGTGACCATGCTCATTTAAAAGAAAACAAACATTTCTTTCGCTAACGAGCTTAGCCTGGGGGAAATTTCTTTCGTTGTGTACGTGCACGCGCTCATTTGCGCGCGCTAATGACGTGAAAATTGTGTGCGGTCAGAATGCGCAATACAATACTGAGGAATCACCTTAACGATATGGGCAACTTTTCTGTAACGACAAATCAAGCGCGCTCTGAGTAATGATTAGTTACTCGATACACCCGAATGCTGCTCATTTAAAATACTCTGAGGAATCAGAGCAATTGAAAACTACTCAATTAATTGGAGCACAAGTGGACTGACGCGCCCACTATGCAGAACAACGCATTTCATTTATTCCCGAGTAATCGAAAGCTACTAAATTCGTGCTCATACGGATTACAGGACATACTATGCAGAATTACGCATTGTACTCATTCTCTGAATAATTGAGAGCTACTCAATCCGCTGTGCTCAGTACGATTACTTAGCTGAGTGCAACTGCTCATAGTACAGAGATCATGAAAGCCACTTACAAGAAGTAGCTGTTGTTTTAGGACAATTGCAATACCTAAATAACAGGAATGCGCCTTATTCTGCTGTGTGACTTCTTAACGCTTGTAGGAATGGCACTTAAGCATGCTTTACAGTCGATGCGCTTCATACATCAGTCATGACACAGTACATGATGTCGAGGTTTTCAGCGGCAACTATCCAAAACAGCCTAAGATTATCATTTCTCGTTTGCACATGTACTCAATCAAGACTGTTACAGGTTGCCGATGCGGTCTACTTCCTTCCTGAGTTCAGTTTCATAGCCTTAAAGAGATCTTTTGCGTACTGTCTAAAGGTAATAAAAAGTGGGAACTTATTGCAGCATATAAAATGCAATTCAGTTTTAAGTTGCATAAACTCTGGCTAACAGTTTAATACGATGTTCTCGTGGATGGAAGGGTTATTTATAACAAATTAAATGCAGCTTTTTGTTCCTAACTTATGTTAGGGGAATAGCGTGACACTCTTTTAAGGAGTAAGGGCGGAAGGAAAATGTTTCTTTTTCTTATCTTCTGACTTCGGCCAAAGCAAAAATAATTGAGAAGTACTGCAATTTTAGGTGGAACTTCCCAAATAGTACTTTCCTTAATGGAACCTTCTTGAGATTTCCGAGGTTTTAGCAGTTCAAAACCTGCTTGAACACAGGTAATAGTCCAAAACTCAGGAGAAGTACTATACTAAGTCTTTCTTTTATGAGGTTATAATGTTACATAGTTTTAATAGAGACAACTAGTATTTTGTGTGAAGTTCATTAAGTTAGATACTTTTTTTTATTTTGTTTCTTCATTGCGAGAACGGGAAACAACTTAATTTCATTAGCGCCTCTTTAAGGTAAAAAAAAAACTCTGAAAAGTGTTACCAATTTAGCGAAAATAAAATAATCGGATTAAAAGGCCTTACAGCGCTGATTATATTACCGTGAACACCTAAAATATGTCTGGAATGTTTATTGTGTTGTAACCAATCACATGTGAGATCTTCACACCACAGAAACCACAAGCAACGAACGGTTTCCTATCGGCCACGGAACAAATTATTTTCGTTTTGTTTTAACATTCAGTCTTTTTACAAGCCGAGGAGGGTGGACAGGCATCACGTGACAATTTTGTACCAATCAGATTCTTCGTTCAACATGCTAATGGCGGACTCCGAAAGTCTTCCAAAAGCGAGAGTAGTGCCAGTAATTTTTGGTTTTCCGTCGTTTGTGTTTAACGAATTGAGTTGGAATCCATCTCAATGATTTGATGTGAAGATATTCTTTCTTGAAAAGTCGAGTTTTTAAAGGTGAGTTTGTTTTAAGTGCTGATTTTTTTTCTGTGTTTTGAGGGGACCATCGAACAGCGTTTGTTTCTCGTGTGTTAGGTGTGATGTTTTCAAATAGGTGTTTCGTTTTCTTTTTGCTTGCTTTTTGCGTCCAATTTTTTCATTTCCTTGTAGCTTGTTTATTAGACTTTCAATAGGACCGGTCGCCCCCGGTCGTCCCCGGTCGCCCCCGGTGGCCCCGCGATCGTTTTTGAGATATTTATGATTGAAAACGTACCATTCTCACGATCAGTAGCAGTTACGAAAAACCGGAAGTAAACATAACATGGTGATATTTGTGATGTTTCGGGGATCCGCGTGGCTACAAATTCACACGTTTGTGTGTTTCAGACACTTGCGTTTTCAAGTATTGTTGCTGGTTTTCAATCGAGGCCGATATATACCATGAGCAATCCTGCAAAGCGGGGACACGCGCCACCGAGTGGTGAAAAACAGCTACTGCACATCAGGCAACACGAGGGGAACCCTTGTTCCTGTCAGAAATAAAGCCACCGGTGGGAATTTCTAAAGTTTCAGCCATACTTACTCGATCGAATTCCCATGACATTTAAGAAGACAATTGTCTGAATAAAAGTGTTTGACTCTGTTTACAGCAGAAAAGCAGCCATTGTCATAACCAGTGGACTGACCCTGAAATCTGGGAACTGATTGAGTACATTGCATTGTATCATGCACCGAATGAAGACAGCAGTTATGTTTGGTCGATTCATAAAAGGCAGGACTTTTGAGAAAATTGCTCTCTGGCTGTGATGCAATGCACTGGGAAAAGTAGGAGAAGTTTTAAGTGTAATTCTGTTTTGACACATTCAATGAATCTTTTATTTTCCATACATATTTCACTGAGCGTTTTGAATATAAATTCCATTATATATTATTTGATTTTATATATTTCTACAATACTTATGTTAACCC
Organism: Platygyra sinensis; assembly: GCA_019787425.1. Lineage (NCBI taxonomy): Eukaryota > Metazoa > Cnidaria > Anthozoa > Scleractinia > Merulinidae > Platygyra > Platygyra sinensis. The sequence goes on along the minus strand of JAHPZR010000692.1, from coordinate 10,482 downwards.
TTTAATGCCAATAGTGACTTATAGATTTTACTCTGTCTAACGCCAGACGAATTTACTCGTCAAAGGGAGGCCCCTTGGGCACTAAAGGGTTAAACAGTTGCATGTAAGCCATTGATGATGTTTTAACAGATATCATGACAAATGCAGGTCCTGTAAAATGCCAGGTCATGGCTTATTACCATGTCATGTCATGCAAAAATTTTATCTTTTGCTTATTGTTTCTTTGCTTTCTTTTTAGCTTCCTTGTAATCTATATTTCATCATTTATCTAGGCATAGTTCCATATTTCTTTGTAATTGTTGTTCTCATCAGAGATCCGAGTATACACAAATGTTGATTTCCAGGTATTACTAACTCAAAACTGGTGTTACAACCTGGAGCTGTGTAAAGAAAAGACAGAGTCCATCTTCATTTGCTGTCTCTGCAATGTGGTACCTTTGAGTAAGCTTGATTAATTTGTCCTTATGAGGAGAAAAAAGGTCCAAATATTTTCATGTTTTGGACATCTCTTCTGCAAAATGTTATAATTTTAGCGTATAATTGTGTAAATTGATGCATTTCTTGATTGCCAATATTAGGCTGCAATATAATGTTGATAGTAAAGTGCAATAAAAAGATATCTTTGTTTGTACAGCTATTTGTTTGTTGTCATCTTTTTTGCCTATGTGCAGATGTTATGTACCTACTGTGGTGTTAAGGGAGATAAATAACCGACTATACACACCATGTAACGCAGCCAACTAAAAACAATTAATGGCGGATACTGAAATACACCCCGATTGGCCAAAGCACATTGTAAAACCATGTGACACGAGGGACCCAATCAACATTCATAACACCTATCTCATTTTGGTACAAGGCCTGGTTCAAAATCACTTTTGTGGTTGTCCAGATTTACGGAATGATTATTGATGTTGTTAGTATTCAGGAGAAATAACTTAATTAGCCCCAGGCCCTCTGAACTGACTCCAGACCTGTCAGTTGTTGATGGACATCAGCTGCCATCTGATCCCCCTGCCCCCCCCCCCCCCCCCTAATTGGGTCTCTGCTTGGGTCCCCAGAACCTCTGTCTAGTGATAAAGATGCCCAAACTGATACACTGGCTCTCGGTCTTTTGTGTTGAGATACCAGGGAAAGGACATCAGCGGTCTTTCCAGTTTGCGATCTTGCGATCAAGGAACTTCTGCCGGCACAGTAGTTCGAGGGTTCAATTGTTAGCCCACACAAATCAACCCTTGTTCTACAAAAAATATTAGCAAGGATTATGCTAATCACGATTGTTGATTTTTTATTATCTTCATGTGATGTCCTTACATGGAAAGCTGGTCGCCGTCGCGTCGCGTCGCGTCGCGTCGCGTTGGCTTCTAAATTTTTTCTTCCTAAACTCGAACGATGACCTGGATGCGGTCCTCAGCACTGATCTTGGGGAACAGCGGTGTTTTAAATTCCTAATAAGACAGTTTGTATCCTTAAACAAAACAAAAATATTTTGTTCCGTGGCCGATAGGAAACGGTTCTTTGCCTGTGTTTTTTTGTGGTGTGAAGATCTCGCATGTAATTGGTTACAACACAATAAAAATTCCAGACATATTTTAGGTGTTCACGGTAATATAATCAGCACTGTAAAAATAGGCATATATTTACCCCAATACATATTTTCATTGTGATGTAAATTAAATACTTTGATTATAAAGTGCAGTCGATAGTCACTGAAATTGAACATTTCAGATTAATTGAGCAAATCATTTCTTGGTTCCAGTTCCCATGTTATAAATCAAAAATGTCTGAACAAGTTCTTTTCTGATAAGTAAAACTTGGTGTTGATACTGATAACTTAATGTTGAGATTCATTTGTTAGGTCGTTAGAGGGCCCTAGTCAGCCACGCCTTTGTTTTGCTTACATGCCAAAACTTTGGCTTTTATATCTTGCGTAGAGTGTGTAGAAATGAAAGTGATCACTGTGAAACTGTTCATTGCAATTAAACAGACTTCAAGTGACACTAATAAAAGCATTTCCATAAGATATCGCTTTGCTACACTATTTTCACAATTTTGATGGCATCGAAAATGACGGAGGCTGGGTAGGGTTCTTTAATTAAGCAATAGAACACAAGTTTCTATGGTTTATAGGCTGATAAACCAGACAGGATAACGGTAGAACATGAGAAGAATTCGTAAATCACGAGTGATTTACGAATTCCTCTTAAATTGTTACAAAAATGTCGCCCAATAAAGAAATACTGTATTTAATCTACGAACAAAACCGAAGTTATAGTAATTACAGTAAAAACTACATTGACTTTAAATTTGTATTATACATTTCTCCAGGTGATAAAAGATTGTGTATGGAAAAATGCATGAAGGGTATACTTATTTACTGACTTGAATCGAGCATCCAAACTGATTGTGTTTGTTGCATTGGATTTAATGTCACTTATTAGCTGTAAAATAATATTTAATTGTTTGGTTGTTTTTTCGTGTAATATGCGTCTTTTTTGCGTGAAGGTTTGTTTTTGAAGTAAATTACAACCAATTTACGTCCTTAGTGCATTTTTCCTTAAGTAGTTTGTGATGATGCTCAGCCACCGCCCGGACTAATTTAGCTGGGTTCTGAAAGCCGTGCTTTACTGCCTTAATTCAGCTTCCGAGGTACAGTCACTCCTCTTTATGATAAAGGAAACTCCAGCTTAAAATTTGACCATTGGATTTCTATTGTTCTTCTCACTATAACAGATTTTACCCCCTTTGTCATCATTGTCTATTATGTAATAAATAGTCTATGTAAGACACAAATAGTTAATTTATTACAAACAACTTAATTCTTGATTAAGAAATTATAAAGAGCAGGGTTTATGATAAGAAGAAAGCATATATACATCAAGAAGAAAACAGAAATGAGTTGAAAAAACATCGTACGTTACAAAAGTTCCTTTTGTTACGAAAGTGCCCTTTTTGTTACAAAAGTGCCCTACTAAGGTTACGAAAGTTCCCTATGTTACAAAAGTTCCCTGTTTTCGTTACGAAAGTGCCCGTTTTACGTTACAAAAGTGCCCATATCTATGGCTCTCTCTCAGGCTCCTCGCGGCTTTGCCGCTTTCTTAGCGTGTTCAAGCTGCTGAAAAACCGCCTCCCGGCAGGCTAGGCTAAAATCGAGGTAAACAATCTGACATTTTCTCTCAGAAAATAGCCCATCGAGTCAAGAGATATTGCCGACCCTAATTATTGATAAGAGTGTTTTGACCCCATATTACATTTAGTTTACGTCTAGAAAAGACCACCGGATATTTAGACTCCCCCTGCCGAACAAAGCACTGAATAAAATCACTTCTGTAATCGCATATCATGTGAGATGGAAATAACTGATTAACATAGACTAAGTCAAACTTTTTAACGTGTTGTGTGTGTGGAGACGCTTTCATCTCATGAATTACTAAGTGTGTAAATAAATTACTCAAATAATAAAAAGCTCAATTAATTTATTGTCATATTTGTCATTCATTACAAGTTTTTGCAAGAACGCGAATGGTTTGAGTAAAAAAACTATCCTGGTATCGCAATGAATCATCTGGCACAGGTGTACTGTTGTGGAGTCGTCTCTTTCTGACCATAAAATCTTCAGCTGAGATTTCAGACACATAAATAACCTTTCTGCGCAAAAGACTTAACAGAAAATCTATTCTCAGCATGTGCATGTATTTCAGAATCTTCCAATCAGAAAAGGCTTCAATAAAGGTGAAACCTTAAGACTTCTTAGAACAAATTCTTCAGAAAAACCTTTTTTTAGAAAACATTGGACAATTTAAACAAACAGTGTGATCGATGGGTTATCCTGGTAATCTTTCGGAAAAGATTCTTTCAGAAGTCAATTTTAGCAATAGACTATCGGCACTACAAAATAAACAAAAGACATGCAAACGAATTTCTTCTTTTGTTACAGAAAATAGCCCTTCTTTGCCTAATTTTAAGAATATTCTAATGACAACGTGGCACCTAATAGAGAGTCAACCTGCAGTGCTTAGAAAAATGTTGTAAGTCACCGATTACAAATCTCGACCAATGGAAGTCATGTTTGGCTGGGTCTTACTTTTAAAATCTCAAATACAAAACACTGCACAAGCCTAAATTATGCGTATCCTTGCCAAAGAAAAGAAGAAAAACTAATGGACCATAAAAAAGAGTATACAATACGCGTTGAGGGTTTATGCTTTTCTTCTTTTCTGATAAGCTAAGTCGGTCTGTATGGGAGAATCTTGACCTCGGTCGTGTGTACAGACCTCACTGCGTTCGGTCTGTACTTACGACCTCGGTCAAGATTCTCCCATACAGACCTCTTGCTCGGTTAATAAGAGCTAAGTAAAGAAGTTCTCAATCAACTATTGATAAGCCACGGTGAAGGTGTGTTAAACTATCACGAACTCCTACTTTTGTGCGATTTAAAACGGTCAAATATTCTCGAACTATCTTCCCGTGGATTCCTTTCCTGAATTTAACTTCGATGATTTTGAGACGACAAGTGCCTGTCCGAATTTCGCTTTCACAAACGCGACTTGCCCCTTTTCGCTGAGTTGTACAATGGAGTAAATGAACTCTGAATAAACAGCAAACGTTTAGTCAGACTGGCGCGACAATCGGTGTGCCGACTGATAAAGATCTAAGTAAACCACTGATCTTACGGCTGAAATGAAAACAGCTACACAAATTTTATGGTGTACACCCTTTTAAATGTGCTAGAATCTCACCATAATAAACCGTTTGACATTTTAGTACTTCTTGAAAGGAAAAATTTCGGTTGAAATGCATGTAAGTTGTCTTTATTTAAGCTTGCATAACTGCTTTCAAAAATATATTTCACGGTACTCACATGTTCGCCGACTGGCTTGAGTTCGCTTCAGCTTTTTCGACCTTTCTTAAGCTTTAAAATGAAATATCTCACATAAAAAGAGAAAACAAACAATTAAAGTTCCTAGAAATTAGTATCACGGGTTATTTAGCGTTAACACCGCAGCGGAAACAAAAGCGAAAGCTCACGTTTTCAGACAACGCGAAATGAGCTAGACTCACGTCGGGCCAGAACGCAGAACGTCAACCTGTTCCCCGCCAGTCATGCTCAATGGACCTTTTGGGTTTCCCCTGATGCTGTGGCAATTTAATGTCAATTTTACGAGGTTAGAATTGATGTAGGACATTTCCCAGCAACTTTGACAATAGGGATTTCTTCTGGTGTGGAATATTCTAAATCCTTGTCTCTCAAGCCACTTTGCTATACTGTAGTACAGTCTCAGAGATTGTGGAGTGCGTATCCTCAGGTGATACTCTACATTGAGTTGTCTTACGTACTTTCGTAAAGTTCCTTCAGCCAGCATGTGACGTACAAAAGCGACTTCTAAGGGATTTCTTGTTGAAATCATCACAGTAATTTGATGTGCACTCAACGACGGCGTTGATACGAATGAGCTGTTCTCCTGTTACTACCAGCATGCTTAGCGATCGTAGGCCGCACACCACCTGGATGCTCTTGTTTTGTTCGTTGACACTATTGAACGTTTATAAACATGCAAATTGCGCATCTTGAATATTCCGTGGCGTTAATGAAGTGCTTCTTGGTGTTATAGAATGTATATTCGCCTTATTGATTCCACACTTCGCGAAAAATGAATGTCTTTTTCGCCTAAATGATCAGCAAAAGGTGTAAAATAAGAACAGCTGGCATATTTTTGAAATTTGACCCAATTCGGATTTAGACGGTTATGTTATAAACTCAAGTTGATCGTCGAACTGCACGTTAAATTTCGCTTTTAGGAAACGGCGGTATCTTAAAACAAGGTAGCAACAATCAAATTAACTTAATACTTGGGAATTATTCCTTACCTTAGCGAGTTTTTCCGACGGGAAACCACAGCAGTATTAGCAAAACACAGAGCGAAAGCACTGAACCGTGCCGAACGTGACAGTAGGGACTTTAAGCAGTGGGAACGCGGACGGCGACGGGGACGCCGAAACCTGTGAGAAGATTGGGGAGAGAACGCCCTTGCGACAGAAATTCACAAACAAAAAGCAGCACTGTCGGAAACCATAGTTTCTGCACTGTCAAGCTTATTGACGTGATTTTCGTCCTCTGTTTATCAGAAGGACTTCATGTAAAGAAGTTCTCAATCAACTATTGATAAGCCACGGTGAAGGTGTGTTAAACTATCACGAACTCCTACTTTTGTGCGATTTAAAACGGTCAAATATTCTCGAACTATCTTCCCGTGGATTCCTTTCCTGAATTTAACTTCGATGATTTTGAGACGACAAGTGCCTGTCCGAATTTCGCTTTCACAAACGCGACTTGCCCCTTTTCGCTGAGTTGTACAATGGAGTAAATGAACTCTGAATAAACAGCAAATGTTTAGTCAGACTGGCGCGACAATCGGTGTGCCGACTGATAAAGATCTAAGTAAACCACTGATCTTACGGCTGAAATGAAAACAGCTACACAAATTTTATGGTGTACACCCTTTTAAATGTGCTAGAATCTCACCATAATAAACCGTTTGACATTTTAGTACTTCTTGAAAGGAAAAATTTCGGTTGAAATGCATGTAAGTTGTCTTTATTTAAGCTTGCATAACTGCTTTCAAAAATATATTTCACGGTACTCACATGTTCGCCGACTGGCTTGAGTTCGCTTCAGCTTTTTCGACCTTTCTTAAGCTTTAAAATGAAATATCTCACATAAAAAGAGAAAACAAACAATTAAAGTTCCTAGAAATTAGTATCACGGGTTATTTAGCGTTAACACCGCAGCGGAAACAAAAGCGAAAGCTCACGTTTTCAGACAACGCGAAATGAGCTAGACTCACGTCGGGCCAGAACGCAGAACGTCAACCTGTTCCCCGCCAGTCATGCTCAATGGACCTTTTGGGTTTCCCCTGATGCTGTGGCAATTTAATGTCAATTTTACGAGGTTAGAATTGATGTAGGACATTTCCCAGCAACTTTGACAATAGGGATTTCTTCTGGTGTGGAATATTCTAAATCCTTGTCTCTCAAGCCACTTTGCTATACTGTAGTACAGTCTCAGAGATTGTGGAGTGCGTATCCTCAGGTGATACTCTACATTGAGTTGTCTTACGTACTTTCGTAAAGTTCCTTCAGCCAGCATGTGACGTACAAAAGCGACTTCTAAGGGATTTCTTGTTGAAATCATCACAGTAATTTGATGTGCACTCAACGACGGCGTTGATACGAATGAGCTGTTCTCCTGTTACTACCACCATAAATATTAGGTTAAGGCTTATTTCAAATTTTTTTTCAAATGCACTCTTTTTTCTAATAATAATATTGTTTTTCTGGCCGAGTCTGAATTGAATATTTTTATTTTTCTGCCGAGTTTAGGTTGAAAATATTATTGTGAATATCCTTAGATTATAGCATATGACATTTCTGTTGTAAAATGTATTTGCTGTCTGGATGGTGTTAAAGTAATTTTAGAGCCAGCCTGCAGGCATTAAATACATCTTATTAGAGGATTTGTTGTGTAGTATCGCTGAGAATTTTTACGAGTTGTGCCGTATTTTGGCACTGAAAGGGGTCAATAAAACATTTATGAAAGCTGCTGTATATATTTTTGGTGTATTCCACCAGCCAAGGCAACCACAAAAAATAAGGTTTATAGGTGATAACATTCCAGCAGAGTATTAGTTACTCATAGAAAGGATAAGTAAAAATTACATATTCCAAAGTAGTATTCTTTGATCTAGACAGTGATAACTATATAATGTATTATGTTGTAAACGTTTGTATTATTCAAGCATTCCCAACCTTGTCTTCAATCAATGTTGGCATAATAAAGCCATGTTGTAAGAATTTGCACTGTGTATGTCTGCTTGTATTGATAAGCTTCATACTACTTATTTGAAACCTTTCATATTCTTCAAGGTGTTTAAGCCAACATCTCTCCCACAAACAGGATGTTAAGGTTCTTCAATTAATTCATTCCCAGACTTTCCTACAATGAGGGATCTGGAGTGTATGAACATACTACGAGTACTTTATTGAACTCAGCAGAGGTAAACAACATATTGAAAAAATATGCTACACAGGGGTTTACTCTGTAACCAGTTCAAATTATATTTATAGACGATGAGCAGAAGCAAAGCTATTCAAAAAAAAAACTTGCCTAACAAGATTCTGTGGGACAAATTTTAGATTCCACTGCATACAAGTGTTTGATCAGGCTCATTACATGTAAGGTTATTCACATTTTATTTAACCAAATAAATATACTCGTGAGATTTTCACACCACAATAATATCAAATTTATTGGCTACACGATGAAAGGTTAAGGAAAGATTGGTAATCGGCTTTTCTCCTTCAAACATTTTGATATATTTACTTCTCTTCTTCCTTGAAGAGACCTCGATAGTAAGGTAAAAACATTTCAAATGCACAGTGGCCATAATTAATGGAAGCAATGACCAAGAAATAAAACCTCGCTAGTGTAGTTCAATATCCAAATAATTCGTCACAGATCATGAGACTCAGACATCGCTTAGAGATTCTGGTCCCGCAAAAATATATACATGTACATATAACAATAAAGAACAGTGGCGAGTAGCCCTTACTGATTCAGTTGCTGTTAGCCATCGCGAAAACAATATTTTTCGATCCTTTCTACAATTCTTGAAGAAATGGTTGAATATTTGCCAATCTGTAGAGTTTAAACGATGAATAAAGTATACAAAAGCGACTTCTAAGGGATTTCTTGTTGAAATCATCACAGTAATTTGATGTGCACTCAACGACGGCGTTGATACGAATGAGCTGTTCTCCTGTTACTACCAGCATGCTTAGCGATCGTAGGCCGCACACCACCTGGATGCTCTTGTTTTGTTCGTTGACACTATTGAACGTTTATAAACATGCAAATTGCGCATCTTGAATATTCCGTGGCGTTAATGAAGTGCTTCTTGGTGTTATAGAATGTATATTCGCCTTATTGATTCCACACTTCGCGAAAAATGAATGTCTTTTTCGCCTAAATGATCAGCAAAAGGTGTAAAATAAGAACAGCTGGCATATTTTTGAAATTTGACCCAATTCGGATTTAGACGGTTATGTTATAAACTCAAGTTGATCGTCGAACTGCACGTTAAATTTCGCTTTTAGGAAACGGCGGTATCTTAAAACAAGGTAGCAACAATCAAATTAACTTAATACTTGGGAATTATTCCTTACCTTAGCGAGTTTTTCCGACGGGAAACCACAGCAGTATTAGCAAAACACAGAGCGAAAGCACTGAACCGTGCCGAACGTGACAGTAGGGACTTTAAGCAGTGGGAACGCGGACGGCGACGGGGACGCCGAAACCTGTGAGAAGATTGGGGAGAGAACGCCCTTGCGACAGAAATTCACAAACAAAAAGCAGCACTGTCGGAAACCATAGTTTCTGCACTGTCAAGCTTATTGACGTGATTTTCGTCCTCTGTTTATCAGAAGGACTTCATGTAAAGAAGTTCTCAATCAACTATTGATAAGCCACGGTGAAGGTGTGTTAAACTATCACGAACTCCTACTTTTGTGCGATTTAAAACGGTCAAATATTCTCGAACTATCTTCCCGTGGATTCCTTTCCTGAATTTAACTTCGATGATTTTGAGACGACAAGTGCCTGTCCGAATTTCGCTTTCACAAACGCGACTTGCCCCTTTTCGCTGAGTTGTACAATGGAGTAAATGAACTCTGAATAAACAGCAAATGTTTAGTCAGACTGGCGCGACAATCGGTGTGCCGACTGATAAAGATCTAAGTAAACCACTGATCTTACGGCTGAAATGAAAACAGCTACACAAATTTTATGGTGTACACCCTTTTAAATGTGCTAGAATCTCACCATAATAAACCGTTTGACATTTTAGTACTTCTTGAAAGGAAAAATTTCGGTTGAAATGCATGTAAGTTGTCTTTATTTAAGCTTGCATAACTGCTTTCAAAAATATATTTCACGGTACTCACATGTTCGCCGACTGGCTTGAGTTCGCTTCAGCTTTTTCGACCTTTCTTAAGCTTTAAAATGAAATATCTCACATAAAAAGAGAAAACAAACAATTAAAGTTCCTAGAAATTAGTATCACGGGTTATTTAGCGTTAACACCGCAGCGGAAACAAAAGCGAAAGCTCACGTTTTCAGACAACGCGAAATGAGCTAGACTCACGTCGGGCCAGAACGCAGAACGTCAACCTGTTCCCCGCCAGTCATGCTCAATGGACCTTTTGGGTTTCCCCTGATGCTGTGGCAATTTAATGTCAATTTTACGAGGTTAGAATTGATGTTTTCGACGTTTGGTGTTGCTAGAAATGAATTGTTTTGAGAAGATAATTAAAAGAGCCCTACAGAAGTTTGCAATACAATGTAAATTATCTTGGTACAAGATTTTTGTCCACTTGTTACTCCAACGTCTGGCGGATTCCGTCTTAAATTCTTTTATAATTTCAGGT
>JAHPZR010000691.1:10000-27466 GCA_019787425.1 Platygyra sinensis | reverse complement strand
ATGGAATTATTAAAAACTGAATCATTGAATAATGCAATTCGAGAGTTTTCATTGGCTAAGCCATCATGGTATATGAGCCATTATACCACGATCTACAAAAATGGCGAGCGTATGTGTGATTTTTTGGGCCTTTTTGTTTTTATTGTAGTCTGGTTTTCTATCTTTTGGGGGCATTTTTAATTAAACAATTATTCCAATCGCGCTTGTTGGATATGAGATGATTATAGCCAACTCGGCGCTACGCGCCTCGTTGGCTATCATCTCATATCCAACGCGCGCTCGTGGAATAATTGTTAATTATCACACTGGGCTGTGCCTGATATTTTAAGAATCCCGACCCACAATACGCACACCAGTGAACGCTATTTACAAAGCGCGGAGGAGTTGAATTCGGGATTAACGAACACAAATGCGACTAGTTGCAGGGAGGATTGTAAACCAAGAACTGCAGGTGACAAGTCCAGCGTACATCAGGTCATGCTGCCTGCTCCTAATCACACTTTTTGATACATGTCTGTTCTCTTACAAAAACTATGTCTAAACGGGCGACAAGTGAAGTATTTGTGTGTAGCTACACCTAATGTGTGTCTGCGAACATGATACGGTACCTCCATATGATAGAGGCCCTATTTCTAAAGGATACAGATACAGTGATCATGTCAGGCTGGGAATCACCACTCAACGTCCCTTACTGGGTCACAAATGCAGTGTTCAAAAATGCGTGGCTATAAACAAGGGTGTTCCCTTACGCCATGTCACGATGAGCTGGTAATGGCATTACTGTAAAGAAGACAGCTGTTCCCTTAATTTTTGCAATGCCTGTTTAGAGGACGAGAATTTTTTCTCTGTAGTTTTGGCACTCAACTGTCGCAATGTTTTTGCCACTAGCAGATTACAGCGATCAAACAAGTAAGTCTGAACGTAGACTGCGCCTTTGGCCTGGGTCCATCTTCTCGAGGGAATGATCAGACGATGCTCTTTGACGTTAATACGAAGCATTTCCTTAAGAACTTCCTGATGTCGCACCCAGTCCTCCCCGCAAGCCTCGATCTGCATTCGCAAGTCATTGACACACACATTCTCGCAATCAGCGAGAAAAACAGCGATTTTGTTGTCGAACTTGTGTTTTTCTGCCAACAACAAAGCTTCAAGTCCCAGCTGTTTAATATAAATGTACGAGTTGTTGATAGCATTCTGATCAACTATCACTTGAACTCTTTCTAGAATTTCATGCGGCAGTATTTCAACCAGGCGTTTTTTGCATTCTCTAAACACTGAAAAGTTATCACCATAGAAGTTAAACATACTGCTGGTTAAATTCTTGGCGAGTTTTATCTGTGTGTTAGTTTGTGGCTTAAGTCGTCGGATGCTCTGCATGTCGATTGCAAACTGTGTAAATAAATCCGATAAATCGACATGATACTTGGCCAGTGTTTGAGTGGCGCTGCTCTCAGCCGGGACTAACTCTTTCAAGTCGCCTTTTGCCTCAACTGCGTCAACAAGCGTCTCGTACTTAGGCAACAAATCGCTTATTTTTTCTTGAAGTCTTTTGAGAGTCGTGTGGATATTTGCGATATCATCTAATATTGACCCCACAGCGGGCCCATCGGTGAAGGTATTTCCCTGCAATACCGCTGCTTCATTGTGGCAAGCATTACATACTCGTAGGTATAAACAGCCTGGTGGCTCTTTATCCGGGGAACCGATGATGTTGATAAGGGCCCACTGTACGGTACGAGATGGTTCAGCGGGGTATAGGATGAGCGTTTCTGAAGAGCACGAGGAGCAGATTATTGCTCCACAAACCCTGAGGAGGAAAAAGAGAAATATCACCATTATTTAGGTTGAAATAATTCATGCAGACTGTCAGTGAAGTATTCAGTTGTTGAGTGGTTTGTAGTCATTATTATGTGGCGCGAAACACTACCTAAGCCTGCCATTTCACTGCTCTTTCAGCTTTATTGGGCTGAAAATTCTTAAAGTTGATTGGTTGTTGGGCTGAAAATTCCTTAAGTTGGTTGTTGTTGGTTGTTTATCATTAGGTAGTATCAAACTTCTGCACTGAAATTGTTCTCTAGTTTTATCCTACTGAAATGTCAACCTAAACTAGTTATATGAGTTGTGAACTCACTTGCAGTTTGACTTCATGTCGGTCACGGCAAACGTTTTAAAGCATAAAGCACAACCACTCCTTGATGAGCTTGGCTGTAAAGAGAAGTCAAAACCAGGGTAAGTCTGTGTTTAGCTTTCTCCAAATATAGCTGTAGCTCCAGAAATAGCCCGCTTTTTTCAGAATTCCTAAAGCTTGCTTCCACGGGCATCCTATCTCACCTGGGGGAGGGTGGGGGACTCTAAAGTGAAAAATTTGGAGTTTCTCTTTGGAATATTTGACTAAGCCCCTAAATGCGACAAATCTGCGAGTAGCTTGAGCTTTATTTGAGTCGTAAAAAACACTTTAAAAAGTATGACAGCGTTTTTCAAAAATTTTATTTCTTCGAGTGCAACCCTAAAAGATAACGAGCCTGCGAGCAGGCTCAGCGGTGAGTCACACGCGCGAAAGGCGAAGTCCGAAGCGATCCGGCAGGGAGGAGTCTGGTGAAAGGCGTACGCCGCGCGGCCGCGCTTGGGTTACGCGTAGGTTAAAAGATACCTTGATGGATAAAAATAATGGCGTTTCTTCTTGAAGTGAGATCGGAATCCGTGATTTATTACCCAAAACGAGACAACGAGCATTTCCGACTTTTACACAAAAGGAGTCGTCAGTCGCCATCCCGGGTCGTCACCTTTAGTGTACATGTAATTGTAATGGTAATAAATACTGTAGTTGTAGCCTGGCAGGATAGTAAAACAAGGATAGTAAATTTGTTGGCACTGACTAAAAATTTATATTGAACATTTAGGTTAAAACGCTGTAACCTCCCTCAGTAATAGTGCAAACTGGCATCCAAAATGTGGATGCAACAGTTATTTCAGTCTGCTTTAAATTTATAAAGGGGGTAAGTTTTTCTCCGACCACGGGCTAGCGCTCGAAACGTCAGCTCCTGAATCTCTTTACGATGGCCAATTCACATTGTCAACTGAGTTGATAAAACCAAATTATCTTGCTTTTAAATTTATACTGCAGTTACAAGTTTTTAAATTGTATATTAATTAGTTTTACAATTACCCGTCACATCTACACCTACACTGTAAAGCTTTACATATCTCTGAATCTCTACATATTCTCAGGATGTATCAATGATTTTTGCTCCTTTCTTAAACAACTTTTTTTAGATGGAGCGAGTTAAGCAGTACGATCTACATGTAGTTTTGTGTGTTTTAGTTTAGCTTTAGTTAGCTTTTTAAATCTTAGTCCTATATATAGCTCATGCTTTTTAAATAGGTTTTAATAAATTTTCAACAATTAGGTTTTTAAATTAATTATCAATTGTAAATGTTTTAGAAGTAGTTCATTTGTTTATATCATTGTAAGTAATATGATGTACGTGTCCTCCTCATTTAATGAAGTCTGGATGATTGACTGATGATTTATACATTGTCATGCAGACAGGCCCTAAGTCAGAGTAAGGAAAATTATTATCTAATAGTAAGGGTCTCTATTGTTTGTTTTGCAGCAGAGATGATGCAGTGGTGAGAGTGCTTGCCTTCCACCAGTGTGGCCTGGTTTTGATTCCCGGACTCAGTGTCATAACTGGGTTGAGTTTACTGGTTCTCTACTCTGCTCTAAGAGGTTTTTCTCTGGATACTTGATTTGATTGTGGTTGATTTGATTTAGTCTCTCCAATTAGTAGGATGTCTGTGCTCAGCTAGTAAAATTTGAGACTTATTAATAAGGTGTTTTTTATCATTATCAATTTCATTATCAGTATCATTATCAATATCAATGTCATTGGCATCATTATCACTATCATTATCAATATCAATATCATTGACATCATTATCATCATCATTATCATTATCATTGACATTATCATTATCAATATCAATGTAAATATCAATATCATCATCATCATCATCATCATCACCATCATCATCATCATTATCATTGTTATAATTATTATTATTATTTCCTCACCGTCCAGTGTTTTGATTTTTGCCAGTCAGGAATCTTGACAAAGCTAAAAGCTTCCAGCACAAAAGACTTGATTTTTGAGTTGCTAATGTGCTTTGTGTAGCCTTGGACAAGTCTTTGCAATTCTCCTTTGACATCATTTAGAGGTTGAATGGGAACGTCATTGTGATTGTTGTTCCTGTCTGCTTTCTTTCGTTCACGCCAATTGTGAAATTCTCTTAGCAGTGGGCGGGATGCTCCAAATTTCTGGGGCCCTACATCAAAACACCTCTTGCACACCTGATGAAAGAAAACAGAATTCCAAATCTAAATCCAGTCTCAATCATCACCGTGCAAAAGACTCCTTCAGTGGAAAATATGCATTCAGGGATATGTGGGTGTTTCCTACAAGAAACGGTACTAAAAGCAGTTATAGACGTAGAGACCCAGTTCCCATGAGTAAACAGTCAACTGAGAACTGACACCCTTAAACAAATGTGAGTGGGTTTATCATTTCAGTACACACAATAAGGTTCCTGTCCAAACCCACTTTTGGATCAATATTGGCAATCTTGACATCAACCAATTTCCAAACCACAGAACATAAGCAGCGTCTTCCAAAAATCGTAACACTCTGAGAAGCACAGAAGTACTGTAATGCTGCAAGCTACTAATGTGTTGAAAGGAAGAACAAAAAGACCTTGTCCTTTTTATTATGATGATGCAAAAGTCATAGTTTGAAAAGCTTTTGCTCTTCACTCAAGATCATTAACCCTCCTTGCCACATGCCATAGTTTAAGGCATTGCTATTAGCTTTTCCAATCACATAAAAGTTAATGCAAAATTTATGCTTTACCAATTTTCAAATTTTTGTTGTTTATCATTTCCATGGAAATACATCTTCACCTTGGGCTGACACCTTGTCGTGGTGGTGGAGCTTGTGTGTCTCAATGACCTTGAGAGCTGTGCCAGCGGGGACTGTGGTCCCTGGTAGGTCTAACCATGCCGGATTGGTCGAAGGGTAGAGACCAGACGAAGAACAGCCCCTGGTCCTCCAGGTTGGGGGTTGGGCAGCGGGCTGATAACCCGCTCCCGGAAAAAGAAACTTATTACAGAAACCGAAATTAGAGTTACCACTGCACCATGTCGGGAAGCAGGGGTACAAGGCACTAACACCCGGTTAGAGCAACGTGCGAAGCAGAGAATGACGCATAAACCGCCGATTAAATTGCTGTTGCCAAAAGCGTGTGTGAAGATCGGGCAATGGAACGTAAGGACATTGTTTGAGACTGGTAAGTGTGCTCAAGTGGTAAAAGAGATGCAGAGATATGGTATTAGTATTTTGGGAGTAAGTGAAATGAGGTGGAACTCTTGTGGGAGGTTGAGGATAGTTACAGGGGAAACTGTGCTGTACTCAGGAATGGAGGAAGGTGAAAATCATGAGAGAGGAGTTGGCTTCATTCTGTCTAAAGAAGCTGCGCAATGCCTGCTAGAGTGGGAACCAGTGTCCGAGAGGATAATCAGAGCCAGGTTCAACTCGAGGTGGCAACAGGTCACCATCTTGCAATGCTATGCCCCGACAAATGAGGCAACAGAGGAGGTGAAGGACGATTTCTACGACCAGCTACAGATGGTTTTGGAACAGGTGCCATGCAGAGATGTGAAAATCGTCATGGGAGATATGAATGCTAAGGTGGGGATGGACAATACAGGTAGAGAGGAGGTGATGGGTGTGCATGAAGCAAGAGCTGAGATGAATGAAAATGGCGAGAGGTGGGTGGACTTCTGTCAGGCAAATGAACTGGTAATTGGTGGAACCCTGTTCCCCCATAAGGAGTGTCACAAGCGGACCTGGAGGTCTCCTGATGGTGTTATTACGAATCAGATTGACCACCTGGCATTCAGCAGGAGATGGAGAAGCTCACTGCAGGATGTTCGTGTGTTGCGTGGGGCAGACGCTGGGTCAGACCACCATCTGTTGATGGCAAAGGTCAGGCTAAAGATTGCCAAAGTGAGAAAAGGAAAATGTGGCCGAGTGCGTTTCGAGGTCAGCAAGTTAAAAGACTTGGAGGTTAGGAGTGTATTCAAGCTAGCACTGCACAACAGATTTGAGGGTCTGCAGCAGCTGATGGAGGAGGAGCTCTCAGTGGATGATGAATGGAGGCTGATCGAACAAGGTTACATGGAGACCTGCGAGCAGGTTCTCGGTAGGGCAAAGGCAAATAGGAAGGAGTGGATCAGCAAGGAGACTTGGGAGGTAATTGAGCAGCGAAAGGTGGCAAAAAACACCATGAACATGGCAAGAACGAGAAAGCAGAAGAGAGATGCAAACAAAAGGTACCAAGAGCTGAATAGGGAGGTGAAGAGGAGGTGTAGGAGAGACAAGAGGATATATGTGGAATCAGAAGCTGAGAAAGCTGAGGAGGCTGGCAAGAGAGGTGATGCAAGGACTTTGTATGAGATCACCAGAAAGCTAAGCGGAAGGTTCCAAAATACATGTAAGCCAGTGAGAAATGAGGCAGGCTTGTTGCTCAGGTCAACAGAAGAGGAGATGCAGCGGTGGAGGGATCACTTTCAAACAGTGCTTAACCATGAAGAGCCGCTCAACCCGCCAGAAGTGGAGCCAAATGACGAGCTTAACGTCAGGACATGTCGCATCACACGTATTGAAATCAAGAATGCTATAAAGAAGTTAAAAAATGGGAAGGCTGCAGGATGTGATAATGTTCCACCAGAGGCAATTAAGGCAGGCGGGGAAACGTCAGAAGAGGTTCTTTTGAACTTCTGCAACAGGGTATGGACTGAGGAAATGATACCGGAAGAGTGGAAGAAGGGTCTCCTAATCAAGCTGTCCAAGAAAGGTGATCTGAGCTACTGTAAAAACTGGCGTGGCATCATGTTGCTAAACATGGCAAGCAAGGTGTTTTGCAGAGTGATCCTGGAGCGCATCAAGATCGCGCTGGATGAAAAATTGAGAGAAGAACAGGCTGGTTTCCGAGCTGGCGAGCTGAATATGAGGACTGGGGTAAGACAAGGCTGCCTGCTATCTCCACTGCTGTTTCTGGTTGCCCTGGATTGGGTGACGAGGACAGCCTTTGACAGGAAGAGAGGTATTCAGTGGACCTTTACAACATCCTTAGAAGACCTTGACTTTGCCGATGATCTGGCCCTACTGTCGCACAGAATACAGGATATGAGGGATAAGACACAGGCCTTGGAGGTACAAAGTGCGAAGGTAGGCTTGAAGATCAATGCCACCAAGACAAAGTTGATGCATATTGGTACCAAACGTGGTGATGGTGTGTCGGTTGTAGGGGGGCTGATCGAGGAAGTGGATGAGTTCACATACCTTGGGAGCATTGTGAGCAGAAAGGGAGGCACTGATGAGGACATTCAGGCACGAATTGGAAAGGCAAGACAGGCATTTGCAATGTTGAGACCAATATGGCGATCCACAGCACTAACAACCAAGACCAAGCTGAGAATCTTTGGGTCAAATGTGAAGGCAGTACTCTTGTATGGTTCTGAAACTTGGAGGTTGACTAAGAGACTGGAGCAGAAGTTGCAAGTGTTCATCAATAAGAGCCTGAGGAACATCTTGCGGATTTGGTGGCCTAAAAAAATCAGCAACAAGGAGCTTTGGAGGCAAACAGGGCAGCGACCGATCGAGCAAGAGATAAGACAAAGAGCTTGGGGATGGATTGGCCACACATTGAGGAGACCAGATGGACATGTAGCCAAGAGGGCACTTGAGTGGAACCCACAGGGGAAGTGAAAGAGAGGAAGACCCCAGCACACCTGGAGACGTACGAGAATGGCAGAACTGGAGAGGAAAAATCTCACATGGAATGAGACAAAGGGCACTGCTAAAAACAGGGTGAGGTGGCGTGCTCTAGTTGACGCCCTATGTTCCATTAGGAATGAAGAGGACTAAGTTGGAAATACATAACATACATGTATCAAATGTCAATCCATTTCCAATGACTGGTATGGCCCAGGAAAAAACTGTATTCTCAAGACACCTTAAATGGGGGATTGGTACGGACAAGATGGCGGTACAGACGTGTCCGTAAGAGCTCCGCACTTGTTAGCTAATTACAAGGTAAAGGACGCCCGTCTATGGATAAAATTGCCCTCAGCAAAAAGAAAAACATTACTTTAAAGCGCACATCAACACAACGAAGTGATTCTAGCGGTTCTGAATCAAGTTCTCCGTCAGATAAGCAACTCCGGAACACGAAGTACAAAGATAACGAAGGTGAAATCCAAGAAGTCTTCGAAGAAGCTGTTGAAGTCTCTCCCGCCCAAGAATTGGAAATGGCTGATAAGATGTCAGAGAAGCTTGATGAAATATTAGGGAAGCTAAACAAGTTAGATAGTATCGAATCTACTTTAAATGATTTGTGTTCAAAGATGGCCATTGTGGAAGGTGACATATCGAAGTTGAAGGCTGACGCACGTGGTACTGATACTAAATTGCAGCAGATGGACGAGAGTTTAAAATGGTTTAATAAAGAAATGGAGGACATAAAATTGAAGACGAAGTTTCTTGAAGCGGCTAAAGAAGACCTACATACGAAGCAGCTTTATGCGGAAGCCTACAGCCGTAGAGAGAATTTGAAATTTTTTGGTCTGGCTGAAAAAGAAAACCAGGGCACAGTCAGCGAGGCGATAAATACACGTGAACTACTATTTGAATTTCAGAAGAATGGCCTTGGATTTGAAGATCCGGAAAAGAAATTTGAATTGCAGAGAGTACATCGTTTGGGAAAACCCGCTTCTGGAAAAACACGACCAATTATAGCAAGATTTTTGCGTTACCAGGATAGCGAGATGGTTTTGAGAGCTTCGTTTCATCTTCGAGACCGCGAGATTAGAGTTCTAGAAGATCCGCAAGAAATTATCGAGCGCCGACGAAAACAGATGTTGAAGTTAAAGGAAGCAAAAAGAAACGGTATGAAAGTATCTTTTAGTAAAGCAGAACCGGACAAACTCTATATCAACGGTAAATTCGTTCCAGCGTAATATTCTGTTTGGTAAAGCTATGCGCTTTCAATTCATTCCTCTTTTCGAGAGGTTAGGGTTAGTTCCATATAAATTATCATTATTTTCTTCTGTGATTTGATATTGATTTGGCGGGCAGAAAGTTCTATAAATTTCATTTACGGCTAACAAGTTAAGGAGAGAGCTCTGAATGTTAGATGGAGTTTGATTTGTTCCATCTTTCATTCTTATTAGAGATGGATTATGTGTTTATTTGTCCATGTGTGTTCTTTTGTTGTAAATTATTCAGTTTTATTTCAGTGGGAAGTTTGTTTGTAGCAATCGCACTTTTGAGCTTTAAGCCGGCAAAGAAATTTCTCGTTTGTATTAAACTCAAAACAATCAGGAACAAAGTTATTATGGTTGTTCTTAATTCCTTCAACCTTCATTCTTTTTTGAGAATTTTAGCTTTTAGATTTGGAGGTTATTGCTCATGGATGTCAAAATCTCGTCAGATGCTTTAAAAATAGTTTCTTTGAATGTAAGGGGAGTTAGCAATTTTAAAACTAGTGAGACAATCTCAGATAGTGCAGAGTGTTATGCAGGTCTGTCAGTACGTTTTGAGTCATCTACTGCTTGTATGTAACTTATTACTTCAACATGTTTAAGGCCCAAAAATAACTTACAATTAGTGTTTGTCAAGAAGGTTTTAAATTTCACTTTGGTGTTTTACGTTGAATTTTGATCATTTTAAATTCATTAAGACGTTGAACTAGCAAACGTGATAATTTTATTTTTTCAATGCCAACATTTGTAACTTGATACTTTTGTTTTCGTCGCAAAGTTTGTAACTTGATACCCTTGTTTTCTCAAAAACATACAAAGGAAGATATGCTCGCCTTTTTCCTGCAGGGAAAAATGAAATTATGTTATTGACTTATGAAAAAAATGGAAGTGGAATGATTTTGTTTCATTCAAGAGGCAGATTTTCATATCATTGATAAACAATTGCTAATTTGATTATCAAATAGTCACGTCGTGTCTCGGAATAGCACGTTGATGTTAACAATAAACCAGTTCAAAATACACAATATCGATATATACAACGGAGAATTGTCTCAACATGACCGATATTATATCCTACATTGGTGAATGAGTCCCCTCAAAGACTAACTAAATTTATTTGAGGTTTCCGTTAGTGCCACAGTGTCTGCAGCAATATTTGAGAAGTTTCTTTTGTCACGACATTACTAATTTTAATACCGCTAACTCGGAAATGTTTCGAATGAATACACTTGTGAACTTCTTTTTCTCTTACAGAAGGGAGAAAATAAACAAGCGGCTGAGGAAATCCATTCGTTTCCCTCTTTAAAGCAAACACGAAATAGCACACGACATTTTTGAACCGAGCTAGGGATGATTCCAAAAGATACGCTGTCATAAAGGCGTTCTTTGTACTAAAAGGAAGAACAGATATTACCTGAAAGATAACTGCTATCGTATCGCACGCATGATTCTCAACTCGAGATCGGATTGTATCATGCTGACAATTCTAGAGCGCATGCGTCTTACATGCTGTGTTCTACCACAAGGAAAAGCACTTAACGTTCGTTTGTAATTGTGTATGAAATGTATTGTTTACTAAACATATAGATAACACTAATGCTAATCAATCTGCGCATGCGCCTCGAGTAAATTTCTTTTGTTCTTAAGAAAATAGTACCACTAGGATAACAAGAATATATTGGAACCATATATAGTTTTGTCTGTTGTAAATAGGAGGATGTAAGTGTAGTATGTTTTACGTAGCACTTGAAGGTACCTACCCCACTCCCTCAAAACAAGGCTAATTAATTAATTAATTGGAATTAATTAATTAAACAAACATTAAAGTTTACACCTTATTGCCATAGTGCCTTATTGCCATATTGCGTTAGCGGCGTCAACCCCCCAAACCATCCCAATAGTGCACTCTGCACTAAAAAGACGCACCATTTTCACATGGTGTCGCAAAAAGAATGCAGACGTGATTTTTTTACAGGAAACGCATTCAAATAAAGCAACAGAAAATCAATGGCAACGTGAGTGGGGCGGGAGAGTGCTTTTTTCACATGGCAGTCCAAATTCATGTGGCACCGCAATACTGATAAACAATAAGGTGAATTGTACAGTGCTTTGTACAGTTCCGGATCCCTTGGGGCGCTTTGTTATTTCCAAAGTTCAAGTTGATGATAAAGTATATGTACTTGTTAATATTTATGCACCAAACAAAGATAAAGACTCGATCCTTTTTTTTAAGAAACTGCATACTTTGCTTCAAACTGAAAATTTAGATTCCGAGGAGAACATTATTGTAGGCGGAGATTTTAATTGTCCATTAAATCCAACTTTAGATAAAAGAGGTGGAATAATCATACCAAGGAAATCGGTCGTGAACAGTATAGAATGTTTACAAAGTGAATTAGATCTGGTCGATATCTGGAGAGTAAAAAATCCTCAAACAAAAAGTTACACTTGGAGTCAAAAGTCACCTGTTATATTATGTCGTCTAGATTTCTGGCTTATTTCCAATAACCTTTGCGATTCTGTAAATTCAACTGATATTATCCCGGCAATAAGAACTGATCATGCGGTAATTAGTTTAAACCTTGGCGAAATTGGAGAGGTAAAGGGACCTGGCATGTGGAAAATGAATGTATCGTTATTAGATGATGAAGAATATTTAAATTATTTGAGTGTTAACATACCTAAATGGAAATTAGAGAGGGAAAAAGAATTATCAGATAAACGAAGCGTTTGGGACTGGATTAAATACAATATTAGAAGGCACGCTATCAGATATTCTGAGGAAAAAGCCAAACAGAGAAATGACAAAGAAAGGATGATTCAACGGGAATACGAGGAAGCTACCCGGTGTTTTGAAAAAGATCCTAGAGACTACAATAAATCTCGGTTAAATGAAATTAAAGAGAAACTGGAACTATTTTATGAAGAAAAAACAAATGGAATTATTGTACGTGCAAGAGCTCGCTGGCATGAGTACGGAGAAAGAAGCACTAAGTACTTTTTGAACTTAGAAAAAAGGAATCATGTTAAAAAACACATCCGAAAATTAGTAATTAGCGGCGCTATAACAACAGACCCATACCAAATACTTTCCAAACAAAAAAAATTCTATTATAACTTGTACAAAACAAAAGCGGTAGACAAGGACTCTGTCCAATCTTTTCTAAAAAATTTAAGTATACCGCAATTGTCTGAAGAACGAAAACAATCCTGTGAAGGCCAGATTACCATAGAAGAATGCAAAAAGATTTTAGAAACGTTTCAAAACAACAAGTCTCCAGGAAATGACGGTATCCCAATTGAATTCTACAAAACCTGTTGGGATCTTATTTGTCAACCATTCATTAATTGTGTTAATGAGTCCTTCGTAAAGGAGGAAATGTCAAATTCCCAAAAGCAAGCCGTTATTACTCTAATAGAAAAGCAAGGGAAAGATCGCACGCTAATAGAAAATTGGAGACCTATCTCTCTGGTCAATGTTGATGCTAAAATAATCTCGAAAGTGATCGCTTCAAGAATTAAAAATGTTTTACCCTATATCATTCACAGCAATCAAACTGGTTACGTCAAAGATCGCTATATTGGTGAGACAGTAAGATCGATTTTTGACATCATGGATTTCACTGAAAAAGAAAATATACCTGGTTTGATGATATTTATTGATTTTCGTAAAGCATTTGACACTTTAGAGTGGAGCTTTTTATTTAACTGTCTAGATTCCTTTAATTTTGGCCATGAATTTAAGCGATGGATAAGCACTTTTTATAAAAATATTCAAAGTTGTGTAATAAATAATGGTCTGACTTCAGAATACTTTAATCTTACACGCGGAGTTAGACAAGGTGACCCTTTGTCTCCTTATCTTTTTCTTTTAGCTGTTGAGATTTTAGCAATTGCCATTAGGGAAAACAAGGAAATAAAAGGAATTGTTATTGATCAACAAGAGACCAAATTATTACAATACGCTGATGATACAACGGCGGTCCTCTCTGATACAGAGTCGGGCTATAAACTTTTTCAATTGTTAGACAAATTTAAAAAAGTGTCAAGTTTAAAGGTGAATAGTTCAAAGACAGAAGGACTCTGGATAGGATCTTTGAAAGGAAGTGAAATGAAACCACTTGGAATCAAATGGCCACACGATCCCATAAAAGCCCTGGGGATCTTCTTCTCGTACGATAAAAAATTACTATATACGAAGAACTTCACAGAAAAACTTGACAAGATAAAAAAAATTAATTAATATCTGGTCCTCCAGAGGATTATCCCTTTACGGAAAGGTGACTATAATTAAATCTCTGCTCCTACCAAAGATTGTGTACACGTCATCTTTGTTGCCTACTCCTGAAAATATAATTAAAGAATTAAATCATTTGATTTATAACTTTTTATGGAAAGGTAAAGACAAAGTAACTAGAAAATCTGCGATAAATGATTATGAAGGAGGAGGCATTAAAATGGTCGATATTGAAAGCATGATTAAATCTCTCCGTCTCGCCTGGCTAAAAAGAATCTTTGGTGATAATTCTGGCGCATGGAAAAATTATTTAGAATATCTTCTTAAAGAAACAGGTGGTCTGATTATTTTTAGTTGCAACTATAACGCCAAAGACTTAACCATCAGTTCGCAATTCTACATGGAGTTACTGACGTGGTGGTCTGAATTTCGGAAAGATAATGCGATTGAAACTAATTGGCTTTACCGAATTTGGAATAATCAGGAAATAAGAATAAACAACAAACCAGTCTTTTATAAAAGGTACTTTAATTATGGAATTCAGACGGTGGGTGATTTGCGTTTCGATCTTAACAACATTGATTCTTATGAACTAATCGCAAAACACATACAGAAGACGAACTTTCTGGAATGGACCGGTCTTCGCCACTCTGTACCGCTAGTTTTAAGGAATGCCTATCATAATCCAGATCATACAGCCCTAAATCCATCTTTTAAAATTGATTGCAGCCTTTTTGATGTAACTAAAAAGAAATCGAAAGATTATTACTCCCTTTTTGTCCGTAAAAAGGCTTGTTTTCCAAATAACACAAGAAAATTAAGGAGTGAATTTAATTTAACTGATGAGACATTGAAAAAAGCTTTCTTTCTTCCCCATTCAGTTGCTTTTGAGCCGTATGTCAAAGCCTTTCAGTTCAAAGTATTGAACTCTATACTCTACACGAATTCAAAACTACACAAAATTGGGTACATTGCGGATGATCTATGCAGTTTCTGCAAATGTGAATCAGAAACAATGCAGCATCTCTTTTATTATTGCTCTTATTCAATTTCTTTCTGGGAAGATTTCGAATTATATTACTTGAAGGCTTCGGTGGAAAAAGGGCGTTAGGTTTTTTACTCAAAAATGAAATTTATCAAACACGCTCCAAATTTCGCATGCAGTTTTGTTTAGGTGCGTTAGACAATGTTCTGCATGTTTTTTTGCTGAAGTTTGTTTCGTTTTCGAGATATTACGTATGCAAAAAACCCTGTATTTGTTGTCACGTCAGCACGTGACCGCAAAGACGGTAATTTCACTTAAAATCCAGCAAAATATTGATCTTTTGCAACGTGTAACCTCAAAAAGTGTTGATGTCAGGTTAAAACCGTTAAAACTTTTATTTCACGTTAACGTGCGACCGCAAAGACGTTCGGTTCACTCAAATTACAGCCAGATGTTAATTTCCCGCAATGCGCAAGCTAGACAATGTTGATATCAGGTCATTTACAGAGACTTAAAATTTTAATTTCACATTATCACGCCACCGCAAGGACTTAAACCCTTAGGGTTTTACTTAGGGTTAGGGTTACCGCTCGAAACTAGGGCTAGCGTTGAAGGGTTACGGAACAAGGTTAGGCTTAGAGTTAACGCTTAGGGCTACGGCTTGAAACTAGGGTTACCGCTTGAAACTAGGGTTACGGAACAAGATTAGGCTTAGAGTTAACGCTTAGGGCTACCGCTTGAAACTAGGGTTACCGCTTCAAATAGGGTTACCGCTTGAAACTAGGGTTACGGAACAAGGTTAGGCTTAGAGTTGACGCTTAGGGCTACGGCTTGAAACTAGGGTTACCGCTTGAAACTAGGGTTACGGAACAAGGTTAGGCTTAGAGTTAACGCTTAGGGCTACCGCTTGAAACTAGGGTTACCGCTTGAAATAGGGTTACCGCTTGAAACTAGGGTTACGGAACAAGGTTAGGCTTAGAGTTAACGTTTAGTGTTACCGCTTGAAACTCCGGGGTTAGCGTTGAAGGGTGAGGGTTATTGCCGAGGGTTAGCGCTAGCGCTTCATTGTTAGGGTTAGCGCTTCGGATAACGTTAGAGTTAAGGTCAGGACGCGTTAGGGTTAGTGCAGTGTTAGGCCAAGGAGAACAATCAAGATGTAACCTTAAAAACTGTTGATTTCAGGTTTTTAAAACCGTTAAAATTGTGATTTCACGTTATCACGCGACCGCAAAGACGTTAATTTCACTCAAATTACAGCCAGTTCACTTTACGCGATTTCGCGTTAAGGCATGACGGCAAGGATGTTGATTTCACTTCAAATCCAGCAAGCTGTTCATTTCACCCAGCACGTAAACTCGAAAACGTCGATTTCGGGCCTAAATAGGTTAAAATGTTGATTTCACTTTAAAGCGTCACAGCAACTATCTCTATTTCATTTTAACTGCCTGCAACGTATAAGCTTAAAAATGTAGGGCTGACAGATTAACAGATTAACCCTTCTGTGCAACGTACAGGTCTCTCTCCTTACATCTGCATGGCCCCTGATCCCAGAAGTTTAAAACACTACAAATCATGCCGATTTGAAGTAAAATCAACGCAACCTGGATCACAGATCTATGTTTTGAATCAATCGATCGCTTCTTGTTGGCCATTATTATGTTGGAATAAAAAAGGAAAAAAACACGCTCTGTAATTAGTTAAATATTATTGTGATTTATAGACTGCGAGCAGTCTCTCTTTTGCTCGAAAATCCGTAGGGAAACACGGAAGGAAGAACTCGAAACAACATCTGCGTGCCAGCGTAATATGCGAAGCCGCGAGCCGTACGTAGCGCGGGCGTCGGAAGACGAGTGTGATTTACGGAGTCTTGTCTTGTCTTGTCTTGTCTTGGCTTGTCTTGCCGAACGTGATCGAAATGCATGCCGGGAAGGTTCTGTTACACCTCGTGCGCGGGTAAACATGGAGGATGATGCAAGAAAAATTTTATAAGTCTAAAAGCAGTTCTCATTTTCCAAACTTTGAAGCTAGCAACGCTTGGCAAATGGGCCACAACTCACGACAGGGTTTTATTCTTGGGCAAGAACTGCTCTTGGACTTTGCTGCCTGGATCGACCTGACTTCGAACGCTGATAACTGACTTGCCGCTGATATCAGTTGCGTTGGAAGTTACAGAACACGTTTTGCTTCTTTAAAACATGCTGGTGACTTACGGGTTATCAAGGCTTTATGATGCCTATCAACCACCAGGCAGGCTACAAGGTACTTAAAAACAATGCTTAAGATATTAGTCGAAAGAGCTGTACTGCATCATGCATCACTTCTCTTTGCTTTGACGCTCGATCGAAATTCACGTGTTGTCTCACGTCACAATAAGCTGTATAAAAAAGTCTCTCCAGATTCCCGCTGTATACGCATTTTTTTAAAATAGATATCTTCATTTTTGAAAAAAGAAAAGGAACAGAGCGAAAAAAAAAAAATTGAGCGACCTCGTGTCGAACCGGTGTCACGGCAAAACAAATTCGAATCTGGCCCGTTCAGCGCCTCATCCGCTTGTGCTAACGAAGCAGTAGTAAGAGCTTAAGGTATTATAGTGAGTTGATCGCTTAGCGAAACAAAAGGTTTCTTTTGTTTTCCATTCAACAAAAGGTCCCCAGAGGATGCCCTTGGAAAAATGTGTTTTTTTGCATACGTAATATCTCAAAAAGGAAGCAAACTTCAGGGAAAAAACATGCAGAACATTGTTTGACACACGGAAACAAAACTGCATGCGAAATTTGGAGCGTTTTCGACAAAGTTCACTTTTCAGTAAAAAACCTAACGCCCTTTTTCCACCGAAGCCTTCAACTTATCTTTGACACAACAGCAGATACATCTTAATCTGAAAGATATATTAATCGGTATTTTAACACCTGAACTTCCCTTACTTAATTACTTATTACTCGTAGGAAAAATTTACTTGTGGGCGTGTAGAAGGAATAAAGAACTTCCAAGTATACGTGGTTTTAAATCAAAAGTCAAATTAAAGTATGAGACGGAAAAATATATCTGTACAAAAAATAATAATTTAGATATGTTTAAGAAAAAGTGGGCAGCAAAAATACAAGAAGTAGCTGAATAACTTAAAGCGTGTCGGGTTCAAATTAG
>JAHPZR010000691.1:0-5000 GCA_019787425.1 Platygyra sinensis | reverse complement strand
GCGTCCATTTTTCATTTTCATGTTCACGTTGCACTTACATTTCAGATTTTCTTACATTTCCAAATACCAGAACTTATGAAATACCTACCCTTTTATATAGCAGCAGAGCTAGGTTATTCGGAAGCCGGTTAACCGTAGCTAACCCAGGATTAAAAGTTAACCGTAGTATAGATTTCTCTTGCATACAATTTTATTTGTGTATTTGAATTCTAACTCAACACAGAAGGTTATATATTATAAACAGAAAATCTCACCGCAAGGTTACAAAACTCAAACCCTTATCCTAAGTTAACTAATAATCCGGCTTTCAAGAAACCGGCATGGAGCAGCTCCTTCCAGAAGCTGCATTAGAGAACTTCCTAAGATTATAACGTAGAGAATCGCATGGCAGAACTGACTGGAAACGCTAACTAACACAAACTGGTGTGATTCACTGTTTCCTCATTGATAACACAAGGGATCAAAAACACCACAAAAACATCTCATACGTTTTGCTTTTTTTATTATTGGCTCCCACAGTAGCGAGGTGACTCATCTGGGGAGGGGAGGCTAGGTAACCCGAAAACACTGAACCCCTACTACGGACCGGGTCTGTGGGCTACCATATAGACCCGTCCACGGACTAACCCTACAGACTCGCTCTACGGACCACTTTAAAATAAAATAAAAACAAGAATTTCACTTACTAAAGGGATCACTCTTGCCAGTGAAATTTCGATCGTTACGCTGTGCCAATGTTACAGATTTGGGTTTTTAAAACCCCCGGCCATGATAATGTCTAAAGCAAAAAGGATACTACTTTTCATTCGTGGCTTTGTTTGGCTATGGAAGATGTTTTTAGAAGGAAGGAAGGTTGTTTAGTTTGTATGTGTAATTCTACTGAACAAATTGCGGAACTAGTTCACGAATCCACAGGAGAATGGATTGAATCACATGGTGAAGGGAAATTTTCTGTCTGGGATTTTGCTACGGGGCAATTTGCTTTTCATTCTCACTTGCCCAATGGCAAAGGGCCCAGGCAAGTTGCCCTCCAACTAAATAAGAAAACAAGTAAACTAAATCTTGCCCAGGACAAGCAAAATTTGAAAGCTGATTGTCTGAAGCTTTTTTAGCCTTGCAGAGGAGTAGATATATTTTAACAAACATTGCATCCGACGGATGCAATGTTTGTTAAAATATATCTACTCCTCTGCAAGGCTAAAAAAGCTTCAGACAATCAGCTTTCAAATTTTGCTTGTCCTGGGCAAGATTTAGTTTACTTGTTTTCTTATTTAGTTGGAGGGCAACTTGCCTGGGCCCTTTGCCATTGGGCAAGTGAGAATGAAAAGCAAATTGCCCCGTAGCAAAATCCCAGACAGAAAATTTCCCTTCACCATGTGATTCAATCCATTCTCCTGTGGATTCGTGAACTAGTTCCGCAATTTGTTCAGTAGAATTACACATACAAACTAAACAACCTTCCTTCCTTCTAAAAACATCTTCCATAGCCAAACAAAGCCACGAATGAAAAGTAGTATCCTTTTTGCTTTAGACATTATCATGGCCGGGGGTTTTAAAAACCCAAATCTGTAACATTGGCACAGCGTAACGATCGAAATTTCACTGGCAAGAGTGATCCCTTTAGTAAGTGAAATTCTTGTTTTTATTTTATTTTAAAGTGGTCCGTAGAGCGAGTCTGTAGGGTTAGTCCGTGGACGGGTCTATATGGTAGCCCACAGACCCGGTCCGTAGTAGGGGTTCAGTGTTTTCGGGTTACCTAGCCTCCCCTCCCCAGATGAGTCACCTCGCTACTGTGGGAGCCAATAATAAAAAAAGCAAAACGTATGAGATGTTTTTGTGGTGTTTTTGATCCCTTGTGTTATCAATGAGGAAACAGTGAATCACACCAGTTTGTGTTAGTTAGCGTTTCCAGTCAGTTCTGCCATGCGATTCTCTACGTTATAATCTTAGGAAGTTCTCTAATGCAGCTTCTGGAAGGAGCTGCTCCATGCCGGTTTCTTGAAAGCCGGATTATTAGTTAACTTAGGATAAGGGTTTGAGTTTTGTAACCTTGCGGTGAGATTTTCTGTTTATAATATATAACCTTCTGTGTTGAGTTAGAATTCAAATACACAAATAAAATTGTATGCAAGAGAAATCTATACTACGGTTAACTTTTAATCCTGGGTTAGCTACGGTTAACCGGCTTCCGAATAACCTAGCTCTGCTGCTATATAAAAGGGTAGGTATTTCATAAGTTCTGGTATTTGGAAATGTAAGAAAATCTGAAATGTAAGTGCAACGTGAACATGAAAATGAAAAATGGACGCGTGTCACAGTTAAGTACAAAAAGTTGGTTATCTCGTTCACGCGGCCCCTTTCTAGTCTTTCTACTATTGCCATCATCACAAGAAGTACTTTTCTGCCTTTTTAGCGTTCAGTCGTATTGTTCTTTTTCATTCCACCGACCCGCGGACTGACAAAATATCTTATGTAGTTTTTATCTACCTAAAGTTTTTTACTGGTGGCGAAAGTTTTAACCCCACCTTTCCGCCGCAATCTTGTTCCACATTAGTGAGGTTTAGGCCAAGTTCAGACGCAGCACTGTACTTCACATGAGCCGAATCGAATGCAAATGCGAAAAATCCTTTGTTCTCCGTCATTAGCATTCGATTCAGGTCATGTGAAGCACGGCGCCTGAGCCGGGCCTTAGCAATAGGGGGCTAAAGAAAATCACGACGGCAATGGCAACGGCAGGGTCGCTAAACAAAAGGTTTCATGAGGGAGAGTTAAAAAGACTGATTCCCGCTCCGCGAACAACCCTACTGACTTACCGGAGAAAGAGACACAAGAAGCTTACCTGCTCCACCCACACGATCATAACTGTATGAAAAACAGTTGCCATTTTTCTTTTCAGCGACTTCCTCGACCCAGTCTTTTTGTATTATTTTTGCCTCATTCTTTCGCAGTGTACTCCCTCGGGCTGTTGTGTTTGGAGTAATTATTTGGACAAATTAGACGAATGATACAATGTGTTACAAACATTTCAAACAAAGAAGGGGAAATTTTGCGTTCATTTGTAATACATAGTTCAGCTGCTCGTAGTTGCTTTCGGGACGTCAATTTCACTGATAACTATTTTTCTAGATGTAGGGGAGGTTTGAAAGAGCTACTTTTCAGCCAATGTTAATTTTGATGCAAAACAATAAGTTAAAAAGATTAGCATTTAACAGCACTTACCGATCGTCCACTCTGAAAACAGGATTTGGCAGGTGGCCGATAAAGAATGGGGCGAAAATGAAAATATACTGTGCCTAGGAAGTCGGTGAAAAAGAAAAGGCGACTTTTTTTCACACAGCTATCAATGTGTGGGTGGAGCAGGTAAGTTTCTTGTGTCTCTTTGCCTTATAAAAGTAAATTTGATTAATTATTTAGGGTAGTCCGCGGAACGGTTCATTCAGCCTCTTTAACTCTCCTGTTTAAGGATAACAATGATTGTGCACGTGCGTAGTAGTAGTAGTAGTAAACTTTATTTCAACTCGGATTGAAGAGTAGCGCGTAAGCGCTAATATCTCCGAGAAGTAAATAACAATAAAAATATATGTACAATAAGTAGTGTATACATGCTCGTAAAATTATATGTTGAAAATAATCAAATAAAATCAGAGAAATTAATCTAACTAGTTACAAAAGCAAGACAGTTGTTTCTAAAATAGGTTATATTGGTGGTAGTTCTAAATCGTTATAAATCTTGGTGGACTTCTTTGGCGTCCTCTGCAAAACATCAACGTGAAATAACCAAATTCTGCGTTGTCTGGAGAACGTGAAACACGAAGGCTACTTTTTTAAAATTTTTATTTTGAATTTATCGATCTGTTCTAGATTCAGCTTTGTGATAGCTTTGACAGTGATAAACAAAGTTATGACTGGGCCCGACGGGCACACTTTTTTTTTACAAAGTGAATAAAAAAATTCCAGATTCACCAGTCAAATAAGCAAGTAATTTAATTAACAACAACTGGTATGATATGAGATCCTAAGCGTCTCTAATTTAATTAACATTGATACTATGTTTTATAATGGCTGTTTAGACATTTGATAGTGGTGTTAATATGCATCTTTTACCATTTGATTATATATTTTACCGATTAAACATGAGATTAATATGCAAACGTAAACTGGTATTCAAAATAAATCCTTACTTTATATAAAACTTTGGAGGAGTTGCTGAAATTGTTACCATATTTTTAATTTTAACAGCGTTGCTGAGACGAGAACAACAAACGAGAGTTAAAGGGACGGGATGCACTTGTGGTGACACTTCAGGGAGGTTTACATGGGGAGCGTTTTCCCAATATTGAGTTTACTGTTCCCTGATAGACTGCAAACCTTTCAATGTAGACCACTTCACTGTCGACTTATCAAAACTTGCAGCAACTTGACACTGGAGAACACAAGGTTACTTGACATACACTTTATCACAAGATTGTCCACGCAGTGCAATTTGTGAAGCATTATCTCGACTTGACCGTGTCATATTGGTAAAGAACAAACCTCGTGAACTTTGAGTGTTTTGGTATTAATCTATTTTCCTAATAAGCTAAATTCTATATTTTTAGACTTTGAATCTGGTAAAAGCTGTACAAAGATGTAGTTATATCTGTTTATTTATTTATTGAAACAATTTATAAATTTGACTGAAAATATTGCTTCCTAATTCTGTTCCGTGTCATGTACAGAGTTATTTTGTAATGTGACTTCGACATTCTTTTAAAATGTTACCTTGTCACTGTCAATCTGCTCACGGCATATTGTACTCCTGTTTCTGTGTTTATGATATTTTTTTTCCCTTGGACTGGACTGTACGTTGATTTTCCGTTTCCGTTTCCGTGAGCGTTTCTTGGCTCGTTTCGTCGTGAAATCAAGTCGTAAAGCTTACTGTGATTTCGCTGAGTCCCTTTACATGCACTCCCTGATCTACTAACCTTTGATTTTTGCCACTATGTATTCTCTCCTACTTT
>JAHPZR010000690.1:135000-137500 GCA_019787425.1 Platygyra sinensis | reverse complement strand
GTTAGGGTCTCTCCTGTTTATTCTTTACATTAACGATCTTCCTTTAGCTGTAGGTCTGTCTAGCGTTATGTTATATGCTGACGACACCGTTATTTTTACTGCCGCTTCAAGCATTGATCAACTACAGCTGAACTTAAGCCTCGATCTTAATAATGTCTCTAGCTGGCTAACAGCGAATGGTCTTTTCCTCAATCTAAAGAAAACTGAGTACGTTGTATTTGGAACTCGTCAGAGGCTAATTAGATCTGAATCCAATGGTCTGCTTTGCATGGAAGGGAAGGAAGTTAACCAAGTAAAGTCCTTCAAGTATCTAGGAGTCTTACTAGATGAGTGTTTATCTTTCAACGATCACATAAACTATGTAAGGTCAAAAGTTGCCAGCAGACTCGGCCTCCTGTCACGATTACGAGGTTGTTTATCCACGGAAGCAGCAAATAAGATCTATTTGTCTACGGTGCTACCGATATTAAGTTATTGTGATACGTGCTTCTACCCTTTGGGAAGCACTAACAGAAAGTGTCTTGAACGCCTGCAACGACGAGCGGCGAGAATCGTATACGGTTTTAAACCTGACATTACCACGGAATCGATACTTGGAAACCTTCGCTGGCCGCCTCTTACAAGATCTATGGAAAAGCACTGTGTACTGTTAGTTAACAAGTGCTTGGTCGGTGAAGTTCCTTCATATTTTAAAGACTATTTCATGTTACGCAGCCAGTGCGACAACCAACAAAGATGTACTAGATCGTCATTCACTGACATCATTCTTCCTAAATTTCATCTAGATGTCGCTAAAAAGTCTTTTTACTATCATGGTGCATTGGCATTCAATAGTCTTCCAATGAACATTAAGGCTTTACCACCTAAGGACCGTTTCCTGGCTATCTCCGCTTTTTATTCTTGAGCTATTTTTTAGAACTTTTTATTCGATCTTGTTAGCACTCCTTTTTATTGTAGTTAGAGTTATACGTAATATTTATTGATATATGATTATTTATAATTTATATCTACTCTTTTTTATTTTGATGTTATACAGGGCCCCCGTTGATACCAGTCCTGTGACTGAAGGGGTTACCCTGTTTAAATATCAATTATTATTATGATTAAGGTCATTAAGTTATTCAAGAGCCCAAAGTAGTTTGGTCTCCCAGTCAATCCCTGGGGTATTAGGGCTTTCACATCAAATCCCAGTGATAAAACCCCGAAATTAGCTCCAAAATTCCACTTTCAACAAAGATTCCTCACAATAACAGAATGCAGTGAATTTTAATCGAATTTCATCTAGCAATTCTTTAAACCTTAAGCAATGAAATGTCCCAAGTTGGAGTGATTTGAAATTATTCTCGTCAATATGGAGCATTTGAAAATTAACCATGTCACGCAACAATTTTAAGCAACTGAAAATTAGGCCTTTTAAATTGCAAATATCTCCAATGGGCAACCTTGCATGTCGACAAACATGTAATCACAGTAAAACCCTATCATATTGCTATGTTTCTGGCGAAAAAAATTTTTGGCCGCTGTGAAATATTCGTGATCACATTCCTCTGAAGTACGTGACGGTCCAAGTTATGTGACCATAAGCTGCTGTTTAAGGAGCCGATTCGAATCTTGTAACGGCGTCATTGTCCCCAATTTGCTTGTTTTTCAGCTCTAAAAACCTAAAGAGATGTTTATCTGCATAGCTAAGGAGTTAAATCAATTATATAAATAATATGATATTGACACGATTTACTGACAGTTGTTAGTAAATCTAACAAAACCGATGCGTTTTATGTCGGAAGTTGACAGTTGAATGCAAAGTGTGTCTGGTATATTTTCGATGTATTTTGCCATATTTTGTTACTTTCCACACTTATTGAATGCATTTTCAAACTTTGAATGCACTCGAAGTAATTTCCTCACGGAGGAAACAGCAGCCTTGCACTGAAATGTAGGTGTGTTTCCCGCGACGTCTAGGGAAAATCCTGTGTAAACAGCTTGTCGGTATAAAAACTCACAATAACATTCAGAGACTTGAAAATTTCTTCGACTATTTCTGAAGGCAAGTTTTCCCTGAAAATGTTCGGGGTCGATTGAATTAAAAATTTGCGAAATTAGATAAAATTGGAATTGGAAGTGGTCGTGACTACAAAGCGTGACTAATTTGTTTATTCACGGTTTTCACAAAAAGTGTCTGTGACAAGGAAACTGATTTAAACTATATTCAACAACAGACGTAAAAAAACTATGAAGAGCTATGAAACTGATTTTCGATCATACGGACTAACATTCATTTGAAAGCAATTATATTCATATAAACAAAACGTGACTATTGGGGCCATGTATTCAGTTTGCATAATATTACGACTAAAATTAAATTCCACAGCTTTTGCAGACAAAAAACAAGGAGTAATATCATGAGACCTCAGAAGTTTTTCAGACGAACGTAATTCGGACTAAAGGGGGCTTCGCGATCTTTCACGACACCACCTCAAAATGCAGGAAATGTGGAGTGTTT
>JAHPZR010000690.1:117500-130000 GCA_019787425.1 Platygyra sinensis | reverse complement strand
TGATGGCGAGATTCCAATAAAGAAAGTCAATGTGGTTGCCCTAATATCTTTACTGAAGGGACACAAGTTTAGTGGTTCACAAGTTTGCCATCATTTTGATAATAAACAATATTGGACTTGTTGATTCCTTCAGCGTTGTTTCTTTTTTGTGGGAAGGAAATTGGAATGCACAAAAATGCATGACCTCTTCGAAATGGTTGCAGAATGTTATGCAGCAAAAAAAGGTATGACCCCACCCCATTTTAACCAAGCCACCCCCTCTAATAAATGACCGGTCCCTAAACACTCTAGGCTCGATTTCCGCTGCTCTCTCGTGGAGGAGCGCCGGCTCATTACCCGAACAGCGGCTGGTAATCGAGCCTATAAACACTCCACATCAGCGCCACTATTTAAGCTGCCTGCTAATTTCCGCATTTTAAGGTGGTGTCGTGAAAGATCGTGAGGCCCCGTTTAGTCCAAATTAAGTTCATCAGAAAAACTTCTGAGGTCTCATGTTATTCTCGTTGTTTTTTTGTCTGCAAAAGCTGTGGAATTTAATTTTATTCGTATTATTATGCAAACTGAATATGGCCCCAATTGTCACGTTTCATTTATATGAATGCAGTCGCTTTCAAATGTATTTTTAGTCCGTATGATCGAAAATCAGTTTAATAGCTCTTAAAAAAAGTTTTTTACGTCTGTGGTTGAATATAGTTTAAATCAGTTTCCTTCCACAGACATTTTTTTCTGAAAACCGTGAATAAACAAATTAGTCACGCTTTGTAGTCACGACCACTTCCAATTCCAATTTCATCTAATTTCGCAAATTTTTTTATTCAATTGACCCCGAACATTTTCAGGGGAAACTTGCCTTCAGAAATAGTCGAAGAAATGATTTCAGTCAATTTTCAAGTCTCTGAATGTTTTTGTGAGTTTTTATACCGACAAGCTGTTTACACAGGATTTTCCCTAGACGTCGCGGGAAACACACCTACATTTCAGTGCAAGGCTGCTCTTTCCTCCGTGAGGAAATTACTTCGAGTGCATTCAAAGTTTGAAAATGCATTCAATAAGTGTGGAAAGTAACAAAATATGGCAAAATACATCGAAAATATACCAGACACACTTTGCATTCAACTGTCAACTTCCGACATAAAACGCATCGGTTTTGTTAGATTTACTAACAACTGTCAGTAAATCGTGTCAATATTATATAATTTATATAATTGATTTAACTCCTTAGCTATGCAGATAAACATCTCTTTAGGTTTTTAGAGCTGAAAAACAAGCAAATTGGGGACAATGACGCCATTACAAGATTCGAATCGGCTCCTTAAACAGCAGCTTATGGTCACATAACTTGGACCGTCACGTACTTCAGAGGAATGTGATCACGAATATTTCACAGCGGCCAAAAATTTTTTTCGCCAGAAACATAGCAATATGATAGGGTTTTACTGTGATTACATGTTTGTCGACATGCAAGGTTGCCCATTGGAGATATTTGCAATTTAAAAGGCCTAATTTTCAGTTGCTTAAAATTGTTGCGTGACATGGTTAATTTTCAAATGCTCCACATTGGCGAGAATAATTTCAAATCACTCCAACTTGGGACATTTCATTGCTTAAGGTTTAAAGAATTGCTAGATGAAATTCGATTAAAATTCACTGGATTCTGTTATTGTGAGGAATCTTTGTTGAAAGTGGAATTTTAGAGCAAATTTCGGGGTTTTATCCCTGGGATTTGATGTGAAAGCCCTAATACCCCAGGGATTGACTGGGAGACCAAACTACTTTGGGCTCTTGAATAACTTAATGACCTTAATCATCTGTGAAAGTTTGAGAGAAATCGGTGAGATGGCATGTGTCACGTCTGCCTGGTCCTCTCGTGGACAGACTCTTAAGTTATTTTTTTGTAAAAAAAATTACCTCTTAGTCGGATTGGATCTACTATAAACTTCGAATAAAATTTCTTGTTTTGTTGCAGATTCATGTAACATGATATTCTAATTTGTTAGTTTCAAATGGTAACTGGCCACTTTCGTTTTTCACGGTCAGAATAAACTTGCAAACAAGAAGCAGATCTAGCGGCGCTTCCAAAAATGTGATTGGACCTATCATTTCTTAATGAATCCAGGGACATTTTAATATTTCGCATTAATGGAAATTGTTAAAAACGGTAACTTTTAGAGGAGATTTTCTTAAAGTTAAGGCTGTGGTGTTTCTGAACACTCCTGGCGGCGAGTTAAGCCGCAAATTAATTTGATTAGACTTTGAGGTTACATAATGGTTGCACGCTTCGCGAAATACAGTTTCAAAAGGTGCCAAAAAAACTCCCAGGCGTTGGCAAGGTTAATGTGACAAGGAACGTCCCAGACTCTTGGCGTCTTATAATATTTATACAGTTTTTCATGTGTCTTTCATTTTTCAAGGTTACCTTTCATAACGTCTTTTTGGTTTTGACATCGATATTAATTTGAAATGGTTTCGTGGAATA
This sequence comes from Platygyra sinensis, assembly GCA_019787425.1. Lineage (NCBI taxonomy): Eukaryota > Metazoa > Cnidaria > Anthozoa > Scleractinia > Merulinidae > Platygyra > Platygyra sinensis. The sequence continues at coordinate 127,524 of JAHPZR010000690.1, read as the reverse complement.
TCAAAACCGAAAAAATTCTACGATCATTGTCAGCATCAGAACATGTTTGTTATAAACTAAATTATATTCAATTATACGTTGACAGGAGCCCATTACCCATAAATATCTAAATTCAATTTAAAATGACGTGATAAATGACTAAATTGATCATCAGCTAAAAAGTGCTCAATGGGTTTACCAGAGCTTTGAATAGACACGTAGACTTGAGCTAGGTCAAAAACATTTATTTGCTACTCTGAGGTTCATGCCTCTTACGAGACAATCATCAGACAACCGCCAAAAAGAAAGAATACATGGTGTATTCCTTGCATACGGCAACTGTGCCCGCAGTACGAGCGGCAGTCAAAACTTAGCTGTCCTACCGAAACGACACGATAATAGCCTTTCTCTTCGCAATTAAGAAAACTAAAGACAGTGAGTAAGTTGCTGTGGCCTCTACTAGTAGTTAACTTGAGAATTCCGTGTTTAATTTGACGAGGAAAAGCATATTTTAATCAAAATAACACAACTATTGGCCTACCTGACGACACGCGACGAACTACGAGCGAGGTGCCATGCCGAACGCCAGCGGTCCATTTTTGGCGCCAAATTAACAGCTTGGAGGCACAAAATTTTTCATATTTTTCACTTTTTACAATCTGATATGGTTTTTCAAACTGCAAGTCCCTTTTTGTGCATATTTAATGCCATTTCCAATGAGAAAAGAGGCTTGATTTCAGTGCCTTTCCTGACTTGTTAACTTGATGTCAGGACACTAAAATTTTTCCCGCCCGCTGAATGCTGATTGGTCAATTCAAATTTCCCGCGCGCCAGCCGTATGCAAGGTTATAGTGATAATGAAATTTTGAAAAAACGGTAACAATTCGCAATTGGCTGAGGTGTATAGCAACGGTAAAACAATTTACAATAAACTGTTATAAAAAAATCTTAGATGGTCAAATAGTGACGCTACTTTGAAAAAAAACAAACGGTAATAACAACGGTTAAACAATTTTCAGTAAACTGCTAAAAATAAATCTTATAAGCTCAAACGATCACGCTATTAAGAAGGAATTTCTTTGCATGTCTGCAACTCGATACAAGTTCATTTCGGTTGTTCAGGGTCGCCATGTTCGGTCTACAAATTATATAGTACTTCTCCCACAGGCATAGATTGCACTTCTTCGTTACATTTGAATAAGATCTTGCATGCCTAACAATCCGCAATTAAATTTGATAGTCAAGTATCTTGTCTTTCAAACCCCACACATATTTACTAAGCTCAGTCGGTCAAACACGCCGAACCATCCAAATTTACGGGGAATTCTTCAGACGTTGATAAATAGGTAGGCATCTTAACATTTATCCTATTACAGATGGATTTTTTTTATGTCTGCATGTGTTCAGTTTGAATTAATCAGCTGATCTATTTTTGGTTTAGACACGAATCCCCTGTGCCATTCTTCAGCAGCTGAAGGACCTGAAGAGTTTAAGGTATCAGTGTACCCCAAATTTGATCATTTTTCAAAAAAGTTGTTTTCTGCTTTTTCAGATAGATCTTATTGCAATCTTTCATTTAAAAAAAATTCTATGAAAAAAGATTGATTCTAAGCAAAGTTATTCACGAAAAACGTTTCTTTCCATTAATTATCTCTAATTGATAACTGTCAACACGTTGTCAACACGAGAGTTAATTTGCATTAAAAGATCGCGTGACAGACGCAGTGTTGTGCGATTTTCACACGTTTGTGTGCTGCTTCGAGTATTTTCTAATTTGCAGACAAAAATTTAAAAACTTATATCTATTCCATGTCGCAGAAGAGAAAATGCAAAAGTCCTAGCTTGTCCTTTTACTAGTGCGAAGAAACTTTAAAAGAGGAAAAAGGGTTCGATTTCATTTGATAAAGATCGAGCTGATGTGTTAGCGGCTAGTGATCGAGGTTCCTACTTTGAGCAGAAGAAACATTGCTCTAAACGAAGAAGAGCATTGATGGGAGAACGAGACCGTTAGTGTCAGTGTTAGCCGGGCGAAAATTGAAGGCAAAGGCAAGGACGAACCCGCAGAACCGGACTCACAAGAGTCGTGGCAAAAGTTGGCCGGTCGAACAATTGTTGCCGGCAATCGCCTGCAAGAAAATCTCTTGAAATCAGTTTCTTGTCGGTTTTCTCACGCAGATGTGATTTTCTTGGAGAATGTTTCTGTAAGATCCGTGCTTGGTTCATGTTGGATCATGTCCTGTCAAAACGAGGATTGCCCATCGAGGAATATACATTTTTCTTATCATAATTTCCTTAGCGCTTTCGCTGTTCGATCAAAATCTGCACGAGTTACGTCCTCGAAGATTTCCTTTCCCTAATGTTTACGCGAACGCTTTTTCCTTGTCTTCAGTATCCCTCAAGCTGTTTCGTGAGAAGAAATGTGAATCCACATTAGCTAGGGCTTTTAAAAAGTAGAAAACGAAAAATTGAACGAAAATTGCGCGAGCGGCGGAAATCAGATCTTGCAAAGGATATTTCCTGCCAGGAGCAACATTTTGAGCCCGCTTTGTAATTGATATGAGCTCTATTGTTAAAGTAAAATAATCCTACACTTGGTCTATCAACAGGTCATTATATTCCGACATCTTGAGTAATTATCTCATTACTGACCGGAAGAACGCCCTAAAGTATATTTTCCTTCATATCTCGAAACGAAAATTTCAGCGAGTGAAGCGCACATTTTGAGTTCGTTTCCGGCGAATTTTCAACGTTTTTCGCTGAAATTTGGAGAGAATGTTGCCCTATGATCAGGCAAAAAAACGGTGTCGGGGAATTTTTATTTTTTGCTTCTCTCAAAAGTTATGACTATTTTAGTGAAGAGAATGCGTGTTTTTTCAACTCTCAAAGTTTAACTGCGTGTCAGAATCAAACCAGACAAGTAATCAAAATTTCCCGACACCGTTTTTTAGAGAAAGGTGTCAAGAAGACATAGCGATATTAGTCGCGGTCTCCCGCTCAAATCTGACCGGAAACGAACATGATTAGTGAACCTCTGTACATCGAGAAAGAGCGCGCTATATTTGAGAAACCTTAAATTTTTTACGTTAGTGAATAAACCGTCGGAATCTACAATTATTAAGCTTTCAGAAAATATATACTTTAGTAGGGTTTGCGCCAACCGTCCGACCGTAAAGCGGCGCTGAAGAATGATGGTCATTTGGGGTACACTGATACCTTAAAGGACGATGGTGTTCTTAACAAAAACGAGTTTTCCTCTCAGAAGGACAAGCTCTTGTCAGAACTGACCTCGTTATAATTGAACTTAATTCTTGATTCATAGATATGCGATAATGAATGAAGACTTTCGCCAGTGAGCGTTGTGGTACGCGGTAAATTGATTTCTTCATTTAGGACATGCAATATGGCGGCCCCCCCTAGGACTGGTTTCTATGTTTTCTCTTAAGCTCTATTATAGAAGTCGTTGTTTACTTCTGTGAGTTTCATCAGAAACCCATAACTCTTGACGGAGGCGGTATTGTAATCAGTACAGCACACTTAATGTCGGAGCATTTCCGTGAAATATCGCGAAAGTACCTCAAACGAAGACTGATGTATAGCTGTAGTCACTCTGGGTCGTACAATCCAACTACTATCAGCAATCAGGAGGCTCACATGAGCAACGGCAATATGGATGGCGAAGAGAGCCGGAAAGGATACAAACGGAAAAGGCCTTCCAATGACAACACAATGCCAAGCTGACGAAGGATGCACTCAAAAAGATCAGAAATGATGACTGTTTTGCAACTTTTTATCATACAGTGCTTCACAAAAAACAGCTTCATGTTCCTATTACGGAACCCGAGGTACCAAGAAACAAAAGAGCTCCTGGAAGATTTGAGGTTGGAACTGGAACGCCTTTCTTTCCTGTGACTCTTGAGCAAGTATATCGAAGAATCTACTTTGAAGCACTAGATCTAATGCATCAGTCAATTCCAGCAGTGCCCAACCCCCCCCCCCCCCCCCCCCCCGGCCAGGCTAACCCCCGGTCATAAGCATTTTTTAACAAAAAATTGGGCAAATTTCCTGGGGTGGGGACACATAAGCTGTCTAAATACCCCGGAGTGGAGACAAAGAAAGAGGGCAAATGCCCAGCCCCCTTGATCGTCGCCTTTCAACACCTCTGCAGTTTTTTTATTAACCAGTGAATAAAACTGTCAACTTTTCAGTATTTTAATGCAATGGATTAAAGATTTCAAGGACAACAGTACGTGCTAGTTTATACTGATTATATTTATTTCTTTATATTTTGTTTTTAACAAAATTTTTACTTTTTTTATATTTTTGTTTTTCACCTTTTCGCTGTAAAGAATGACGACATTTTAAATGATGATGCATCGCATTTTAAGCTCGCAAGATCTGCGTTGAAAATCGCATCATTTAAATTCGCAAACCTTCAGTATTTTAATTCCTCATGAATTTAAAGATTGTTAGGATAGTTTTGAATGCCAAATGCGAAATAGTCATTCACGCAGTGTTCACGCCAGGGATTGTTTTGACAGTGATAAACAAAATAATCCAAAAACTCATCGATTTTTCGAAAACACGTGTGTCAAATGCCCGGGGGTCGCCTCGGGGTATGCTTATGCCCAGTCCCAGGGCCGCGATAAAATTTGCTAATGCCCCACCCCCGGGACTGACAGAGTGAGCAAATGCCCCAAGGTTGACCGCGGGGGAATGGCCACCGCTGGAATTGATTGATGCATAATAGTGTCGTCCATTGAAGAACGTTTTGATCAGCCTAGTTTGAAAGCATATTCCAATATGGAGTCTCTTCTGATAGGCGTTTTGAGCTCACAAGACGTAACCTCACAAATGGACTACATGAAAGAAAATTATGCTGACGATGTAAGAACTGGATATTTTTTTTCCCAACTCGAAATTTTGAAAGTGTTGATCAAGGATGTGCAGATTAATTGCTTTGCCGATGTTTTGAAAGCGGTTAAGAGTCTTGCTGATCATGAGAGACACATGAGAACTGAGGTTATTGTTATTTGTAAACTCCTGTTGGTTTCGTTAGTTGGTGTAATATTGCATTAAGCTATTCTCTTCCTTGATCACTTTGCAAGACTGCTGGAAATCCATACCGCAGGAAGACATCAAGAAACATGGCTCATGCCGCAGTAGTTGCTCGTTTATCTGGGACCGGAATTGCTCTAAAGAAACAAGAGTACGGACAAACTGCAGTCAGAATCCATTTGTTACCAGTTGGGGTAGTAGCCAATTGTCCAACACAGTCTATATCAACGGTGTTGAAGGGACAGTCATAGATACGAATTTGCATCGGTCCATGTTTGGGATCAGTAGACTTAAATTTGATACAGGCAGGACATCGCCTGATGCACTTGGGCACTTGCCTAGCCATTTTCCGCCAATACAAGTGATATGAGAGTGTTACGAAAAATTGTTGCGTGACTTGGAAGATTTCTGAATATGCTAATTTAGTCTAGAAGTTTTGTGCATATTTAATTAGTTTTGTGTCACGGTGACTAACCAATTTATTTTAGTCGTTTACGTCTGCTGCTGTATATAGTTTCGTGTTGTAATGTTACTTTATTTAGTACAGCAGGGATGTTCTAGACCCTTACGCTGTAAAGTATATAAGCGAATTGGTGTAGTTCTTAGGTGGTTTTTCCTAGGAGTGTTTAGAGAGAATTATCTCGTGAGTCAGTAGTGTTTATTAAGTGTGACGAAGGTCGCGTGTACAGTGTCGACAGAGGTCGTGTTTGGTGAAGTGTAACAGAGAGGTTACGTGGATATCTGGCAGAGGCCGTGTTTATACAAGAGTGACGGAAGTCGAAGTATAGTTTACAAGCCTAGCCTGTACTTGTTGTGAAGTCTTGGAATTACTGCGTTCATGCGAAATAAACATCGTTGCTGCTGTTCTGACAATCTTGCGTTCTGATTAGACTACAAACTACCTACCATCTCAAACAACGAACTTGCAACAGAGAGGGATCCATAAGTAGCTTGTGGCCCTCGATGCATACCAACTGGTGAGTCATGATATACTTTTAGAAGGTGACGTTGAAGTTGAATGTCATTAGGAACCATAATACGGTAGTAATTTGGGTCTTCCATAAATTCATCTCGATATATTAACAAACTGTCAACAACAACTGTGCGCTTTTCCATTTGTTTAACCCATTGCAAATGTTCCTTGAGCATTTTCTTGATTGCTGAAATATCTTGTTTTTAGGTATGAAACTTGATTAACAGATTGCAACAGTAATCCTGCAGTTGTAGCCTTGCAAAACCCGATTGATTGCGGTTTAAAGATTCTAAATTTTCAAAGTCTTGAAAATTGCAGTCTGACAATGAACTTTCTTGAGATTCACCAACTTCTGGAGTCTTGGTCTGAGTTGTGGTTGAATGGTTGCCTTGAAGCTCCTTTGAACTTACAATTACGTATTAAGAGTGATAGGTCTTTACAATCAATACTGCTTTTAAAACTCTTAACATTATGCTTCTCTCTATTATTATGGAAGGTTGTGCTTTCGTTGAACTTCATTGATGACGTTGGTCTTTCCGTAACTAATTCTCTCAGTTTATTCAAGGCACACCTAATCAGCTACTATAAGCAGTCATTATGTAGATCATATGACCCTGAAGATCCACGCTCATTGAAGTCTATCTGTACAAGTTGTAACAAAGCCCGTGATCTGATAAGGAGCATTGACTGCTGCTACTAAACCGCACATTAACTTTTACTATAATGTCTATTTCGGTTTTATGTGTTCCGGGCCCGCAGTAATTGGCGCAAGCTGTCGCGGAGTCTCTATCTTTTTTTTTCCGGTGTGGGTAAGTTGAGGAAGCTAATAAAATAAAATAAAGATAAAATTTCCACACATGTACAAGACGAAATACTTCACCTTTGCTAGTGTCTACACTATGAGTAGTCCCTCTTACGCTTAGTTCATTTGGAGTGACGTGAAGCATAACAACGAGAAAAAAATGGCTATGCGAACCTCTGGGGGCGCCGACGCGCGCGAAAGGAAGGAGTGATTTTAAGTGTAAATTTTCAATGATCACCGAAAGGAAAATTACGTCCAATATTTAAGGTGATACCGTTGAAGATAGAAATTCAACCAAAGGAAGCACAAAAGTACAGTTTCTCCAAGGACGTCAGTTTATCAAATATTTCAGGCGGGAGGCTCCTCATTTCGTTTTGACTTAGGGCCCTGAAATTCATTTGAATGTAAAATGTAAATGTAGATGTAAATGTAAATTTAAGGTCAAACACAGGGAGTGCTTGCGCAATCTCCTGAGCCAGAAGCTCATGATAAAGTGCTTGACAATTCCAGATCGAATTGAAATTTGGAAATGTTAGTTTTTGAGGAGAGGGGAAAACCGGAGTACCCGGAGAAAAACCTCTCGGAGCAAGGAAGAGAAGCAACAACAAACTCAACCTACATATGACGCCTGGTCCGGGAATCAAACTCGGGACACATTGGTGGGAGGCGAGCGCTCTCACCACTGCCCCATCCCGAGTTCGAGGGCCGTTTTGCAAGTTATGGACCGAGTTTTTTCCCCATCTATTTATGGCCCAAACGCTAAAACGAGCATCCGTAACTTACAGTACGGAGGGAGAAACAGAGGTTAGTAGGATATTTATTATATCTCTACTGTGTGCCTGACGGATTCGGGAACGATTTCTATTCAAGCGGAATGGTTTCAAATATCTGAAACACCTCGAAAGCAAAACGAGTCAATTTGAAATCGCTGTTAAGAGATTCTCAAGTCGTTAGCTTCTCTAAGACACAAATTTCAGAAGTAACAGAAAGTTATAAACTTTGACTTGTTAAAAAACTTAAAAACAGTTGGCGGTAAATTGCAAACATTTTGGCAACAAAAACAGCTTTAAATTTCAGCGGGCCGTGCAATAGCATACGGCCCGCTAAATTGACCAATCACACCGCACATACTAACTGACCACACCACACGTACTAACTAACTAATAGTAAGTATTAATACCATCTTTGTCGGTTTATGAAAGTTAATTCTGTCCTAACAGGTCTCCTACAACACTGAATGTCCTTAGTCTGACTATTTTTTCTGTGCGAAAAGAACACCAACAACTAAAGCTGTACATACTTAAGGATGGTTTAGAAGAAATATGGAGATATTATGACTTTTGGGCCGCTACATTTCAACCGTTAGTGAGTTGCGACTTGCTTTACTCGGACTCGGTTCTTACTCCTGTACTTTTCACTCGCCTTAAAACAAAACAGAGATAATGTTGTTTTGTTTAGCGACAAAAATAGGCTGTATTCGTCATTGAACTACTGTCATCAAAACTGTCGGGAGGAAATGGTGTATTTTAACGTCTGATTAGCCTCGTCCTCAACCACCCTCTACAACGTAATGGAGTTAACATTATTTTCATGGCTGAAGGAGGGCTATCAGGTACCTGCCATGAACGATGATAAATTAGAACAAGAATTATACAAGTGCTTGAACTTCCGATCCAATATATTTCTTCCCAGTAACGTCAGCAATGTCGAGGGAACACTATGTTAGAACTAACAGTTCTGTTCCTTGCACATCTGGGAGGTCGTACTCTTCACGGTCACCTGACTTTAAGAGAAGTTCTCTGTTCCTGTTTAGCTAATTTGTGACATTACAGTGTAAATAAGAGTCAAAGCTTAATGACTTCCATGTACTGTCTCTTCACTAAGACCATAAACAAAGTTAAGAAGTGAGCAAGATGAGCATATCACTGTAGTAAGAATATTAATATCATGTTAATCAGTTTTTCCTGACAGGGCTCCTTTAACACTACCATGACCTTAGTCTGCTTGTTTTTTTCCCGTGGAAAAAAACAACGATTTCAACAACAAAATATATCTATATAGTAAAAGATGGTGTAGGAAAGATTTACCTATACATTTTGGAGATATTACGACACCGAAAGAAAAAATTCGTCCAATATTTAAGGAGGCTCGAAAGGGTTTTTCGTTGCTATATTGCTTGTGAAACGATGGAAGATTACAAAGAAGGATGTTTAATGGTGTGGGCAAACTATATGTCTCCTTGCAACTCTATTGTTGAGCTATACTTTAAGGGTACTTGTGACGTCATATCAGTTACCATGGCAACGCACGAGGTCCACAAAAGCGTCCTCTAAATTTCAGTTTTTGTAAATTATCTGAGAAACTAATTCGGTGACCTACCATTTTTATTTCTTTGTTGGAAAGTTCCCTAAATTCTTTAACTTTTCAGACAGTATGAAAAAATTCTATCTAGTAGAATTAAATGTATTTAAAGAAAACGCGTTTTATGGCTTACAGAAAATTCCACTAGATAATTTTCCCCGAAACTTTTATATCTGAAGTGCCATTGCGAATGGTGCGTGCATGCAAAAAATCAAGATAGGTTACCGAGCGAACTTTCGAGTTAAAAACAAATGTTTTCTGCAGATTTTATTTCCGGTTCGCGCGATTTTACGCAGCATTAACTTCCGGTGTGCTGATTTTAATACTGGTTCAGCTGACGCGTGCATCTTAGTTATGGCGTGTGTAGATTGCGCGCGCGCGTGCAGCTAAAAACCCTTTCGAGCCTCCTTAAGGTGATACCGTTGAAGATAGAAATGCAACCGAAGAAAACACACCCACACACTTGTAAGTGTTAACTTAAATTGTAAAATTCATTAATTATTCATGAGCGTGCAAACCAATCCCAGCACAATATTCAGATCACATGTACACAACTGTAAACCCCAATACAAATCAACTGTCTGAAAGCTCGGGGAGGGATTGAATAGGTAGCAGGGAAAGGCTGGGGTTGATGAATTATTAAACAGTAGAATTAACTTTTGATACAAACTCCTGCTCAGCTAATTAGTATTCATAAACTTTTGATACAGATCTCTACTGATTAAAATGAATAACAAAATGGACATATTTTCATCATAGAATTTAATGCGATGAAATATTGCTTCAAAGAATGTCGTTTTACCTCCTGTCACTTTTCTCCATTATGTTAAACGCCTTTTCTCCTTGTACGTTTC
>JAHPZR010000690.1:110000-112500 GCA_019787425.1 Platygyra sinensis | reverse complement strand
TCATGGGTTCTCGTGTGGATCTTGTCACGTTCTGTGATCAAATGGTGAGAATTGAGAGATTCTCTTATGCATTTTTCACAGCGATGGCAGGGAATAAGGCAGGGAAGAAGAAGCAGGGCTCTTCTATGTACTTTTATGCTCTGAATTAATGGAAATTGTGAGTTTTTCAGGGTGAAAAGTTCTTCAATTTCGCGCTGTGAATGAATAATATCTGCTCGCGCTAGTTGTACGTTTGTTCTGTAGAGAAAAGTTATGAAAGAGGACTCTTTACTCTGGTATCGGTTAATGTAATCATAGCCAAAACCTGTTTTTGATAGTTTCTTATTGTTTCTGCTCGTTTTGAGAGTTTGCAAAAGTTTTTGAAAGACAAGTCTGACGCGTTTGTTTTGTTGTCTTTTGTGCTGACATACTGCAACAACTTTCACCAACACCAAAAGGCTACTACCATCATGTGTGTTTCTTTCACACGGTGAAACTTTACACTACGAAAGTAAAATCCTTTAGACAAGGAGTTTTGATAACTTAATCAACAAAATCGAAATCTTTATTCGAGTTCATTAAAAGCGTCATCGAAATAAACATTTCTGATTATTTCTGCTGTATTACAATATTTCAGGTGTGTATGTAAAACGAGGAACCCGCCCCGGAACCGACCGGAACCACCCGGAACAACAAGGAACCTAACCGAGACTACCCGGAACCTAGCCGGAACCACCCGGAACCCCACAGAACATCCCCGGAACCACCAGGAACCTTGATAGGAAACCAAAATAATAAAAATCAAATAAAGGTAATAAAAAAAAAACAAAATAAAAATAACAAATTAAAACTAATAAAAAGTATTGTTGTTAAGAAATAGATCGAAAACGTAAATAATATCACAATTTCGAATTTCATCCACTAAAGATGATTTTGTCGGATTATGCAACCAAAAAATGCCCTGTGTTATGGGGTGGGGGGGGGGGGGGTGGTCATGTGATCTTCAACCTTCATTTAGGGGTGGGTCACTCGTTTTTGTGCCAAATGGAAGGGGTGCGTCATGTGTTTTCTAACCAGCACATTCTGAAATGCTCCAGCCAACGCCCCCCACACCCCCCCGTACTTTTTGACCCTTACTTGCTCGATTCGGGATTCTAGTGTGCTTTCTCCTGAGTTCAATCGTGGGAAAACAATGTGGTGCTAATTGCTGGTTTCCCTGACGAGATGCGGATGCTACACCAGCCACAACAATAAATTGTTCTCCAAAAAAAAACCAATTTTCCAAGTCGTCCGATAAAACGTCTAGCACGGCACAAGTTCAGCCGCCATGTTTCTTGTTGACATGATATGTACCCAGACCCCGGCCCACTGCCATCCAAAAATTCCGATCAAATAATACGGTTTAACCTATTTCGTTTCCTTAGTGGAAAAAAATGGGGTTCCATTTGTCCAGAAAAAACTACAGAAAATTCCGTTCAAATGGTAAACGCTTAAGAGCAAATGTCCACAAAAATCAAATATAGTCCGGTATAAAGACTTGAAAAATTAAATTCGCCGTACTTTTGCACGTAAGTAGGCCTCAGTTAAGGTAAAAAAAGCCATGTGTTTTCTTTCATCAAATATTTCGGTATTTCCGAGAAAAACGGCATTTTCGATTTCACGTCCTGGCATCAATTTAGCGAGTCCCAACCGGGCTGAAAATCGACGATTTTCAAATGATTCGCGTGTCGCATTTATTGAGAGCAGGAAAGTTGTAACACAACCAACTTTTTGCCTATCTCTTTCTCGTCCAAAAAAACACAATTACCGGAAAATTGTATTAATCTAATTATTTGACGGTTAACAAAAGCAGAGTGTTCTCCGCCGTGGAGTTCGACGGTTGGTGAAAAGAATTGACATTTTGACCAAGTGCCATATCTCGGAATTCCAAAATATTTTAGATTCTGACTGTATAAGGATAGGTCTCCAGGATATGTAAAGTTTAGTTTGGGCAAATGAATAAGCAGTCGTCAAAACATTATTCAAATCGTACAGAAAAATCGAAATCACGCAAGTAGTCGAATGCGTGACTAAACTTCACCACTGCATTGGTAATTAATTAAATCCCTTCAATTAACAATTATTCTTTGAAATCGAGGTAAATATTCTGCCACTATTCACCGAGATTGAGCGGTACAAAGCATGCGCGAATTCGCGAAACTATTTACAGAATCTTTGAACATGGAAAATCTATAGTTAATATTCGAAAAAACCTCGTGACAGTCTAGAATAATGGTCCTTAGACACCGTTCAAATCAGTGTGAATCAAAAGTATGCTTTATTCAAAAGTATGCTTTATTTTTGTTTGGCTTACGCATTATTCACTCGGTAGGGGGTGAATAATGCTCATTAGCCAGAGATAGCGAACCAATCAGATTGCTTAAAACACCAAGATCACTGAGTGTGTATATACTAATTCGAAATATCCGTATTACTAAAGCACAATGCACATAAATATGTTCACCTTAGCCCAGATATGATA
>JAHPZR010000690.1:50000-102500 GCA_019787425.1 Platygyra sinensis | reverse complement strand
CGAGAGTTCTTTCCTATAAACATCCACACCTTGATCTGCATTTTGTGCACATTGCCTATGACGTCAACTGAATGTGAGCGTTCATTCATTGCACTAAGAAGGTTAAAAACATGGCTGAGGTCGACCATGTCAAGCGAGCGAGAGTCTGGGCTGGCGTTGATGAACATCAATTCAATTGCTCAACGGTAACCAAGGCGTCTTCTGTTTGCGTAGCGTAAACGACAAAGTTTTGTATGTACGTAATGTAAGGATTTTAGACCAACCGTTTTCGTTGGAAACAATTTGACCTTCCCCCCCCCCCCTCCTAGAAATGCTGGCTACGCCCCTACATCGTGTTTTATCACAGTGTAATACACGGCTTAGGCTTCTTTATTTGTTTTCTAACATAGTGTATTGCAAGTAGGCAATGTAACATTAAGCATTTGCAAGTAATGAATGTAAACTGTGTAAGTGGAAAAAAATTTTTCTTGTTATGTTAGAATTTTAGGATCTAAAAGACATCGAGAGACCATCAGAGTCAGTCCGAGCTTTGCTGGTCAATTTCCGATTTTCTTCGGGCTTTGCTGGTCAGTTTTTTGTTTTGATTTCTCTGACACTTTACTTTCTCCTTGTACAGTCTGTTTTCGTGATCAGTTAAAGTATTTGATTTTTTTTCTTACCTGATGAAGGGCACTTCCCGTTCTGTAGTCGGCAGAAATCCCCAACCTCGTCCCTTTGTGCAAATGGTGTTGCGCGCGCTTGCCTCGGGTATAAATATGCAAATTACTCGTTGAGAGAACTTTCAAATGCCTTCAAAATGGAAACTCGAAACTCGCATATTGCAATTGAATAACGCTTTAGCGGTTTACTGCTTGCTAAATCAAAGGACACAAATAGCAGAGATTGTGATACACACAATGAATACATATGCACTTGGTAGTTATTGTCTTTCTTCAAATTCTGATGTGGGCCTTCTCGAAAACGTCGCTGAAAATTAATATACAGGGAAAGAAACAGTTTGCCAAATTCAGGATGTTACAAATCGAAGAGGGTAAGCATGTTTATCATATTGATACCTTTGTAACGCTGACGTTTCGAACTAAAGTGATATTGGTATGTAGATTGCGGATACAATGATAATATACTCTTGGTCACGCACTCGACACTGCTGGCGTGATTTTGTGTCTAGAGTAAGCGATTTTGAATAATTTTTTGACGACTGCCAAATCATTTGCCCAAACTAAACTTTACATATTTTGAAAGACCTACCCTTCCTTAATTAAAATCCTTAATCTTATGAAATTCGGTGATATGGCACATGGTCAAAATAACAATTCTTCGAATTGACCGACGAAGTTAAAGTTGGAGAACACTCTGGTTTTATTCACCGCAAAATTATGTGATTAATCCAATATTCTTGAAAGTGGGTTTCGGACAAGGAAAAGTTATGCAATAAGTTGGTTGCATTAAAATGTTTCCGCGCTTGATGGTTGCGACATGCGAATCGAATGAAAATGGTCGATTTTCAACCCAGTTGGGACTCGATAAACTCGAGTCTGGAGGGTAAATCGAAAAAGTTGTTTTTCTCAGAAAGACAAAACTATTTCGAGGAAAAACCCACGGGGGTTTGTATTCTTGCTAGGGGCTAGCTATATGCAAAAGGCGAGAGAAATTGAGTTTCCAAGCCTTGCCGAAGAAATTTGATTTTGTTTGATTCTTGTGGGGGTTTGCTCTTAAGTATTTTGACCCGAAACCACGCGCGTTGTGCAAGTCAGTGACAGAGCTTCCACAATTTTCTAATACGACCATGAGTGAGGCGAAAGAGGCTATCACCATGCAAGATGAATCTGAAGGTGACGATACTGAAAAACTCTCAGTCAGTTTTCATGTCTAAAAATCCGCTTACTAAAGTACAAAAATCAGTTTACGCGGTTGCATTTCATTTCGACAGTACTGTGAAGACCGAACTGATAGATTATGACGAGCTACTCAAAATCCTTTCCTCACCGGAAACAAGTCCAGAAAAGAAAAGATTCATTAGCTTTCGTTTAGGCGTAGCGAAACAACTAGAACTAAACCAAGTCACTTAGTAAAACTTCCAGACTGGATTCTTCGGTTCCTTTGACGCACCATGATCCGAATGATCTTGGATTGATCTATCTAGTAAAGAAACGCAAAATCGGTTTTCGGATTTCTTCGGATTTAAAAATCCAATCTTGGATTTTCTTAAAGAAACGCATCCAAAGAGACAACAATATCCTATTAAGATTTTGACTTGTTTTCTTGTTCCGCAATCACTGGCAGCAGAGGGCAATCAAACAGAATCGTTGCCAGAGGCCTCCCAAAGCGCCACTGAAGAAGAAGTTAGTATTTGTTCATAAAGCAAAGTATTTCCGTTTTCATATTTTTTTAAGGAGAAGAATATATGAAAAAAAAAAATAAACCAATAAGGAAAGGATGGGACGAACTACCAAATGCGTCAAAGAAATGAATCGATCACTCAATCAATAAGTCAGTCAACCAATCCTCGATCTATGAACCCTGACTTGAGGATGTTTTTTCCCTTTGTGTTAGGCTTGTTTCTCCCTTAATTGTATACACCCGCTCCAAACTGATTGTTTGCAAAACTGATTTCACACATTACAGGAACCACAAGTTAATCGAGATTTCGATATACCTGGTCCTTCATACGAACCTCCTATGGCGCTGCCAGATGACACTCAAACAATATCATCGCAGTCTTCTCAGAGTTCTAATGAGCAAGAAGTTAATATTTGGGCTGATGAAATGGAAGATCAGCAGCAGAAGAGGAAGTCTCTTAATGAGGCCGTAGGGAGTATCTCAAGTGGTCGGTTCAGTCCCGTATTGTCCACCCTCAACACCTCCTGGGATGATATCTCAAATACCCAACAACGATACTATATACGAAAAGCTACTGAGGCAATTAGTACCACGCTTTCCGTTATCTGTCCTGGACAAGAAAACGAGATATGGAGGGCTCTGCGTCAAGCCCCAATTCTGTTAGAAATTCAAAATCCTGTAGAGTCCTCGACACGAAAATATTTCGATCAGAAGTCAGGGATTATCGATGCATTGGTTAAAGTTCATATTAACGAGGCTGAATCGTGGCAGACCAAGAGACAGATTTTGTCGCTCTTTGCAAACGATTTTAGTCGTGCCGAGCTTCAGCAAATATCGTGACCTCCAGATATCAGCTCAACCAGACACTAATCTGAAGGTGATTGATCCATTTGGACGAAAGGGAAAGGAGCAGAGGGAGAAACATCTGAAACAAGCGCAGACATATATTCCTGTCAAGAGAGTGGCAGTGTGCTGACTTTCAAGTCACAACAGAAAGCAGATGCCCACATGGACACAGGCAAACACAATAAAGAACTTGAGTCCGAGTCACTATATGAAACTATTCGCAAGAAATGGGCAAGCCGAAATACTGGTGTTACAGTTGTTGGGAAGCGCCAGCAAACTGCAGTCAGAGTCCTCGACCAGGAAGCTCAATCACCAGCTAGTACTGATGAAGATAGGAAGGCACAAGGCTGGGCCCTGAAAAGCACAAAGAAGCCATCAAGGATCACTGATAAGACAAAAACTTACCTCGTGAACATATTCAAGCAGGGCAGCCAGATCGGGCACAAAGCCGATCCTGTTCAGGTCAGCAGGCAAATGAAACTGGAAAAAGATGTTGACGGAAAGTACTTTTCAAGCCAGATGAATGGAGGACACCCAACAGATCAGCCAGCTGTTCTCCCGTCTAGCAGCAGCGGAGAAGCAAGTAGACGAAGAAGATGTTGCTGCAGAGGAGACAGAGCTTACGCTTGCGGCTTTAAGAAACGAAGTGATGGAGCAGGTGGCTTTACCCCAGCATCCGATTGTTGTCGGCGCGAGAAACATATGCCAATTTGTCCATGAAAAGAAGTTGGCGTCACTTGCTTTTATGGTTTGTTAACTCCTTTCAGTTCCAAAGGAAAAAAACTTTTCGAGCCGTATTTGAAAAAGTACACTTGGCTGGTGTACTGTAGAGATGATAATTTATGTATTGTAAAATCTGTACAAAAGCTAACGGATTCAACAAGGTGTCGCAGGGCAGAAATATTTGAAATACTGCACTCGGTTGACATACTGGTATTCAAGAACACCAAATAGCCAACTTGTGTCTACATGATTATAACTAGAACACAAACAGTGGTGATATATTTTTAATCAAGCTAGCATGTACGGGACACATGCACAAAGATCTAGGAGTTGTCTGGCTATATTACTCCTGAGACTCACTTCAGCCGTTTTCTAGATGAATCACTGCTCTACGTGCCTTGAGACCTTGTGTGAAACGTAAAAGGTCAAGTTTTCTTAAGTTTACAATCATGACTTAAAGTTGCAAGGGTAATGGAAACAAAATTATTTTTTCATGATTTTGTATTGTTGTTAAGAAATAAATCTAAAACGTAAATAATATCACAATTTCATCCACTAAAGGTGATTTTGTCGGATTATGCACTCAAAACATGTTATGTCTTATAGGGGGGTTGGTCATGTGATTTTCAACCTTCATTTAGGGGTGGGTCATGTGTTTTCTAACCAGCAGATTTTGAAATGCCCCTACCCAACCAACCACCCACCCACCCACCCCCTCCCCCTCCCCAGTCCCTTACTTGCATGATTCGGTATTCCAGTGTGCTTCCATACCTCCTGAGCTACATCGTAGGAAAACAATGTGGATGCTGATTGCTGGCTTCCCTGACGAGATGTGGGTGCTGCAGCAGCCAAAAGAAGAAATTGTCCCCTTCTTCTCCAAAAAAACAATTTTCCAAGTCGTCCGATAAAACGTCTAGCACGACAGGAAGCTCAGCCGCCATGTTCCTTGTTGACATGATATGTACCCAGACCCCGGCCCACTGCCATCCGAAAATTCCGATCAAATGATACAGTTCAATCTATTTCGTTTCCTTAGTGGAAAAAAAGTGCAGTTCCATTTGTTCAGAAAAAAGTACCGAAAATTCCATTCAAATGGTAAACGCTCAAGTATTTTGACCCGAAACCACGCGCGTTGTGCAAGTCAGTGACAGAGCTTCCACATTTTTCTAATATGACCATGAGCCGGAGGTGAAAGAGGCTATCACCATGGAAGATGAATCTGAGGGTGACGATACTGAAAAACTCTCTCAGTCAGTCTTCATCAAAACCGAGAAAACTTGTCCTATTGCCGGGTAACATCATTTCCTTCTGCAAAAATTTGGCTGTTTCCTGAGTTCCGTGAAATTAAAAGCTCATTCACTCTTCTAAAAATCCGCTTACAAAAGTACAAAAATCAACTTACGCGGTTTCATTTCATTTCGACAGTGCCGTGAAGACCGAACGGAAAGATCATGACGAGCTACTCAAAATCCTTTCCTCGGCGGAAACAAGTCCAGAAAAAGAGAGGTTCAATAGCTTTCGTTTAGGCGTAGCGAAACAACTAGAACTAAACCAAGTCACTCAGGAACTTTTTTCCCAAAAGTAATGGTAAAACTCTTTTATGATTACTTATAAGCAAACTAGTAAGTAAATAAATGGCAGCCCCTCACACCCACATCCATGTGTGACATCGTGACATCACAAATTCGCGCAGAGCTTTTAAAGATTGATGGTGAGCTACCGGCACGACGAGCACGAAGACATCGAGAAAAAGGTGAAAATTTTTTACACTTCTTTTTGGCTGGCGAGCCCTAGCGAGACAGCAGCCTATTCTTTACAGAACCTTCGCAATGGCGAGAAAAAGCCAAAATTTGTCAAATGTAAGATCGGAGACATGCATGCGCAGTCGATTGTGTTTTTTATATCCGGGCATTCCGGGGTGCTTGTGAATGCATGTGGAAATATCAATCGATTTCGAGCGATAGTCCCGCTCAGCTAGAAATCAAGGACACGATCAACGAGGTGAAATATGTTTCTCAGTACTTGGGGAAGGAATTATTTATCTAGGCCACGAATGGTTTAGTGAGCAATTTTGCCGATTCGCGAATGGAGTTGCCAGTTTTCCCAGTGCATTCGTCACCCCTATTATACCGTTTATTTCAAATCGTATTATCAGTATTTCCTTTAAGCTCCCACGCCAGCTACCACTTTCACACTGAAACGCCTAGTTTACTTACTATTTTGCTCGTTTCGGTCGTTTCGCTTGTTTCAGTCGTTTCGTTTCGGCGGGTTCGTTTCGGCCGTTTCGTATGTAAACATAAAAGAGTTTTACCATTTATTTATTTGATTGAAATAAACTACGTTGGGGAAAACAAAAAGTTCCAGAGTGACTTGGTTTCGTTCTAGTTGTTTCGCTACGCCTAAACGAAAGCTAATGAACCTCTTCTTTTCTGGACTTATTTCCGGCGAGGAAAGGACTTTTTTTTCCGTTCGGTCTTTACAGCACTGTTGAAATGAAATGAGACCGCGTAAATTTGTGAGCGGATTTTTTAGGAAAGTTAATCAGCTTTTATCTTACGAAACTCAGGGAGCAGTCAAATTTCTGTTGAAGGAAACGTTGTTACCTGGCAATAGGACAAGTTTCCTCGGTTTTGATAAAAACTGACTGATAGAGTTTTTTCAATATCGTCACCTTCAGATTCATCTTCCATGGTGATAGCCTCTTTCACCTCACTCATGGTTGTATTAGAAAAATGTTGAAGCACAGTCACTGACTTGCACAACACGCGTGGTTTCGGGTCAAAATACTTGTCTTTGCACTTTGACCTTTGGCATGGCAAATATTCCGTTAGTCACGTGCCTTCCCGTTCTTTTTGAGGTGAAATCTTGTCATTTTTGTTATTTTTATTTTGTTTCTTTTTACTTTTATTTGTTTTTTATTATTCTGGTTTTCTGTCAAGGTTCCGGGTTGTTCCGGGAAGGTTCCGTGAGGTTCCGGGTGGTTCCGGTTAGATTCCGGCTAGGTTCCGGGTGGTTCCGGCAGGTTTCGGTAGGCTCCGGGCGGGTTCCGCGTTTTACATACACACTATTTTTTAGCTAAGCTTTTAATATGTTCTCAAACATTCATCAACCTTAAACATACTCAAAAACTAGAGATATTATATGAGTTCGAATTGCCTGAAGTCCAATTTATCATGGTTTACTGACTGTACAAAACACGCATCCGCGGGCGCTCTTATTCGTCGACAACAGACAATTTATTGGATTTTTGCACAAACAAAACTACGCAGCATCTACATACATTAACCTGTTGTCACTTATTGGGCCTTGATTAAAAGTCACGCGTCGCTTACAAACTTTTAATTATTTTTATTTTTTACTTTTCGGTCGCAAAGACCCTGGCGTCCTGAAAGTCTGCTATATCCAAATATTTCCCACTAGTTTCTTGCTGTGTTAAGGAAAAGCTGTTAATCTTCTACATATGTGAAATTCAGAATGGAGTAATGTGAACTTAGTTGTATAACGAGCAGCCGAACTCATCTTGGTCAGCGAAATAAAGCGGGACATGCCTTAATTCTGCACTGTCTTACTTCACTCAAACAGTCAAACTGGAGTAACTTACCACGAAAATACTTAAGCAAAATTCCAACAGCTATAAACACATTGAGTTGTGGGCCAAAAGCATAAAAGATTTCTGGAATTTCGGACGCCATTTCCCCCGCGCGACATCCGCAAAATTCCTCGCAACATGTACGCGTGTGTGCCGCAGGCGATGGCGCAAATTGTTCTAAACATAGAACAATTGTGCCATATCATGGGGCCAAACCCAATACTAGAAATGGCGCGCGCTTACGGTCTCAGTCCCCGATTATGGCTCATCCTGCTTTGACATGAAATCTTGGAAAATGAAATGAGGGGGGACAATGTTAAAAATAGGTCCGCAACGCGTACATGTTTGGCTTACGAGTCCACTTGCTTGTAATATGTAATTGAAGTAAAACTGAAGGGAAGATTATGGGCTGGGAGTAGGGTGGTAATAAGTCAATTGTAACATTTGGATTAAATTGACCATAACTTACATTGAAAACTTAATTCTGGACAATGGACGAGGTAACTGTCTGGGTATTTCGGTCAGAGGGGAAGCATGAATTGACAATATCTCAACAGAGATGAACACTTTTTCCACATGATGGTCAATAAAAAAAAAAATCAGAATTGAAATTCTCATATATTGCCTCTATTGCCAATTGAACAAAAGGTTAGAAGCAATAATGTGGGCATGAAAAGTAAGTGACAGGGTGGATTCATACACTTTTTCAGGCAAAATATTCGAGGACATTTTAAGGATTTACCAGGAATCTACTTTGGTTTATATGAATTTACCTTCAACCAAGTAAAATGTTTGTGTTGAAAGCTACATTTTGGGCATTAAACACGTGCACATGCAGAAACGCCAGACAACGAGAGCTTGAAATCACGTGCAAACCAGACAAACGAATGTTTTCACACATTTTGTAAGCATTTCGAGAATTTTATTCTCTGTAGAGCTGAGCATTTGTTTTCAATTACTTTAAACATTATAAGCGTTGATATTTTTCGAAATTGTTAAAAAAAAAAAATCAAGGACATTCAACTTCAAGTACTTTCAAGGCCTTTAAATAGGACTCCTGAAATTCAAGGGTTTTCAAGATGCATATTAACCCTAAAGTGAAAATATGAGAGTTAATTAGATGTTATTACTCTTACTATTATGTTATTACTATAACTATTATTATTACTGTTGAAATTTACTACTTTTTGATTTGCAAATGTCACTGTAATGAACATCGACTAGTCTATCGTTATTCTCTGGCCTTTTTGACGGAGAAATATCCCTGGATAAGCTAACTCTTCAGAACATTTATCTCTGAATATGCTCCAAGGTACAATTCTTTTTCCAAGTGGTATGTTGTAAATTTGTGCTTGCTTACTGCCTTTAAGAAAGCCGGTATCAGTAAACATAGTAAATATTTTTCCACACTAGGGTGGGAAAGTGTAAGGTTTTAAGCAGTGATGACACTGTGTTTACACCACAATTGGTTACAACAAGAGCAGGTGTAGTCTGGATAGTAGCATGAAATTTTCTCATTTCATCATAATGGTTGAGCTATATGCGTTTTTCATATTCTGATATTGATGCTGGGTTGCCAGTCTCCCTTGTCTAATATGGTCTGCTGATTCATTTTTAAATTTTTCTTTCTGATATTGACGTTGGCTGAACAGTCTCTCTCGTCTACATTCTGCTAATTCATTTGCAATTTTTCGTCTTTGACGTTCGGTTGCCAGTCTCTTTGTTCTAGATTAAGAATATTTATTTGCACATTTTGTTTTCTTTTCCTTATATTCTTCACTTTCATTTGCCCTTCTCATTTTTTTCATATTCACGTCTAGCATTCAATCGTTTTTCTTTTTCTTCTAGAGTTTTAGTTAAAGACTTTTGCTTCTCTTCAATGGGTTGTGTTTGTTTGTTTTTTTATCACTGAAGACAAATGTTCAATTTTTGAACTCTCATGAACATTTGAGAGTTGATTTTGCAAATCAAGTTCATTATCTCTAACAAAGATATCTTTAATTTCAAAGTAACAACCCTATTTGTAAACAGGAAATTTGCAAATGTGATACAATGTTTTCAATTCCTTCAATGGTAAGCAAAGTGTATTTCCCCGAATGGGGCATCTAATGCAAATCACTGGAATGGGCATCAAAATTGTTAAAGCTTTTTTCTGAATTCTGAATCACTGCAACCTTATTAATTGCAATGGTTATCAAACAACAATTGTAGTTAAGTCGAAAATTAGAAAACACTTCTGTCAGAGAATTTTGAAGAGACATATGTGGCCCATTATATGATTATAATATGTCATGAACTTGTCAAACTTCCTGTTAATGTCTATTCTCATGTGTATACTTTATTGTAAATTGAAACGATGCATGGAACATCAGTAAAAGCAAATAATCCGCATTTGTCAGGACAGAACATCTTATAGAAATGTAAATGTGCAGATTATTTCCAATGGGTAAGAATATTATTCAAAGTGGAAGAAGTCCAAAAATTGATATCGATCTTCTATGTGATGATAAATAACAGCAGTAAGTGACATTGTTACACATTGTTTACCAGCATTTTCACCAGAGTACTTCATTTCCTTGACTGTAGTTAACATATATTGTTCTTGTTGCTTGGAGAAAAATCATTTGTGAAAACCGAAACATCGCATCATTCCACATTTTGTACTGTCCAACAACTTGTTTCAATACGGGCAAGTAAAACACATTTAAACAGAACATCATAAGCATAACACTCCAAAAATGATGCTTAAAACGTGACAAGATAGCCTTTGTTTTCACGAAATTGTTATGAGAGCCAATCCTTTACCGTTATTGATCCCCATACTTCCTCTGGTCGTTTTGATCTCGGGCAAGTAACAAACCCTCTCAAATATGCTTCCGTGAATTCTCAACGGTGCAAGGAAATTGCAGTCTATTTCACTTTGTGACACTTTCAGGTGGCTTCAGGCACTTACAAATTAAACACTTTCAAACTCTCACTGGTACAACCCTCACCGATGCTAAGATCAAGCCGATCCCGTATCGAAGACTCAAGCACTTACAATTAAAGTGCCTATGAAACGAAATTTTTTTTCACAGTAATATAGACATTTGGGTGCCGAAAATCAGAAAATACAGGAAAAATTTGCTAGAAGAGTGTTAAAAAGAAATCGTAGGGCCTTGAAAATCCCAAATTTGCCCTAAATGAAGGAGACATGTTTTGGGAAACTGGGTACGAGTTATTGTGAGTTGTGACGTCACAGGGTTTGCACGAAGACCACGAAGGTCTTCGTGCTCTTTGTTTACAACGTATTTTGAACCTTTAAAAATATGGCAGAAAACGATTCCAACTCCGCTAGTTCATCGTCTGAAGATTAGCAACAAAACGAAGAATCAGGAATCGATGAACTCGAGGTAAGGATACGTTCTGCTCTCTCATATCAAGATGAACCAGTTGCACCCTCGTTGCACACACGAAGACAAAATGGACTCACACGATGAAGACGACGAAACGGCATTTCTCCGGCAACTTTGGAGGCCAGATTTGAGATCGTGTTTCTGTTGATACTTGGTAAGTTTATAAGGTTAATTTTAGAGTAAGATTTCCTTTTTTTATAAGTAAAGCTTAAGGTCAAACGTTGGTCTGTTTCACTCTACATGTGGTATTCATTTAAGCTTATGTGAAACAGAAACCCTTGTTGGTGACGAGAGTATCGCTGCTGCAAGGAGTTAGGTCCGGCGCAAAGGATAATGGTGTTTGATGGCAGTATTGAGCGTATAAGATGTATAAGGGAGCACGAAGACTACACAGCGCTTACGAACAAGACTGTGTTGTCACTGGTTGGCCCGCTGCTAAGATGCAGAAATGGAAGACCTTACCGGCGTTCCGCTAGTCAGTCGGAGAACGAGTAAGCTTACAGTCTTATGTATTATCTGTATAAGTTGGGAAAGACACAAAAGGGATTCATTTGTTTTGATGTAAGTGTTTGTTGCTGTGTGTGGCTGTTCAGCGCAGCTGTTACTCTATTCCAGCAAGATAGGACTGTAATAGAGAATGTCCATGTTATTATTATTATTATTATTATTGTTGTTGTTGTTGTTGTTGTTATTATTATTATTATTATTATTATTATTATCATGTTTTTTTGCTTGCCAAAAATATTTTAAGCCTGTAAAATTATATTTGACCAGCTACAATTGCTCTGGCCCAATTCTCTCATGGGAAAAAAGGGGATTAATCAATAATCAATTCATTCAGCTACAAATGCCAATTTTTACTAATTTCAGATATTTTAGAGCAGTGGCTTATCGATGGTTCGTGAAATGGATTTGTGGACCCATGGGATTGGAAAATAGCCGGCCTCTTTCTGTTTGTCTACCACTGAATAAGAAGCGAGCTACCACCTGGATGATCATAGGGCTACACTCTGGCTGAAGAAAGACCATGAGCCCTACCATGGTTTAATAAATGTTTTCTTTTTATACATAAAACGTGTGGTTTTCCTGGGTGTTAGTTGTGTTTAATACATACATGTTAACATATTATAGACAGTGAAAAAAAGTACAATACCCTCCTTTATTGCAATTATTGTGCAAAAAAAACTTTGAAACCAAAAACACGGCAAGGTTGAAAAATTTTAACATGGCACTAAGGCTTTGGGACTACTAAATCCAAAGAAATTGTCGATTTATTCCATTACCCCAACATAGTTACTTTTATTTTAGTCTCCAAAGCCTCGCAGCCATATTAAAATGTTGATACATCCAAATTGGCCTATTTTATAGTCGTATAAAAATTAACTTCCATGTATGTTCTGTCTCAAATGTTCAAGTAAGACATTATAGATGTCTTATTTTTGTTTTGTTTTTTTTCTTTGACTATTACTTAGGCTTACAGAGAGACACTACCAGTTCATACTTTATTTGTTCATTGCTGAATTTTGATTTTCTTGGAGAACATTAGCCAGTTAGGTTAGATGCCAAACATCGATTCTGCGAATGTCCTCTTCTAGGCTGACCACATTTTGTGCAAGTGTGAGCTTTCTTCCTGGGTGGCTCACTACTTGCTTGGCACTTACGGCTTTCAAGAGCAATCTGTGCTTCAGCTGTGAAAGAAATGATACTATTGACTTACATACTATCAGACTTCTAGGTTACCAAACCCTCATAGAATATCTCATGCAAAATAGTTTTTGGAAGCAGATGTCATTAAATATAGAAAAAATAACATGCATACATGTAGTTATAACTTGTTATTAGCCACTTGAAGAAATACCTTGTGAATATAATGGTGTCTCTGCAAATTTCTTCCTTTTCAAATGCTGCTCAACTGCAGTTGCATTATCCACTCTCTCTGGGAATTGGCTGTTGAGGGGTTCTGGGACCATAGATTTGTATTTTGTTTGGAAACTGGAAGTGGGAAGCCAGCTTAATGCTTCCCAAAGTGAGAACTGAGACTGCAAGGAAGTCTTTTTATTTTAATTGATCAAAACTTTTTAATGATATTCGTACTGAATTGAAGGATACTGACTTGGTCATGAACTCATATTTTAGAATTATATAGATCACAAGCCTTTTATTATAATCTTTAGACTGATTAGTCTCCTCTTCACATTTTCATTAAAATGAAGGCTGGTAAGTACATGCCTATAAAAATATCAAAATCAATTACAATCACAATGCCAGTGTGTGTGAAATACTTTAATTTGATGTATTGTTGATTTATTTTTTTAGTTATAGTCATAACAATAAAATGTCCCTAACCAAGAGAAATTTATCATCTTGGGATGCCAGTGGTTGAGGGTGGCATGAAACCCCTCGAGGCAGCTAGTTTGGTCTTCAGGGGACAGTTTCTTCAAGTCATTAAGGAGACTTAACTTGTCATATGCCCTGGTTCCTACAAATGATTTCACACTTGTCAGCAACTACGTGCAACACAGTTCAATGTTATATTATTATAGTCAGCAGATATTTCAGGGTATCACAGTGAATCACTTTGGTTATTGCAGTAACAATTTGACCCTCAAGTATCAAATATACCAATTTTAATCCACTTCTTGGCTCAATGTCATCCTCATGGGCACACCCTGGGAAGAGAGGATCTGGGTGGTCTTGATGTTTATTGGCTACATGTCTCATTGAATTCCATTTTGCAAGGATCAAGTTCTCAAAGCCTTGTTTAGTGGAACTCGCACACCAATAAACATGGCTTCGA
Source organism: Platygyra sinensis (assembly GCA_019787425.1). Lineage (NCBI taxonomy): Eukaryota > Metazoa > Cnidaria > Anthozoa > Scleractinia > Merulinidae > Platygyra > Platygyra sinensis. The sequence continues at coordinate 88,810 of JAHPZR010000690.1, read as the reverse complement.
ACACCTTTCATCCACTCCACTTATAATCAAGTCTTTAATACTCACTTGTTGCTTTTTACGTGAAGTCAGTGGCCCAAGCGAAAAAATCACCGCATCCCGGGTAGGTATAGATCCCTTTTCTACTTCTTGCAAAATTGGAGCACACGACGGACGCGATCTCTGTGTGAAACAGGTCGGCTCAAAGTGCGCTTAGCAAAGAGCCGAATGTTTCGATGGCTTGAAGTTTGGCCGATTTGGGGCTGCTTTCTGACAATCGAAGTCCATTTCCAGATGCGTGCAGAAATTATATGTGAACCACTCGGAATAATTAAGCTACGAATACGTGCTAAATGCGTGAACCGCTAGGGATATTTAAGCCATTAATTACTATTCAAGTTGATAAGTTCAGTTGAGTTTAACCGTCGTTCGGTTAATTGTAATCGTAGTGTCAATCGTTCGAAAGAGTAATTAAAGAAACTAGAGAGTCGAAGAGCACGAGGAAACAATAATTCTTTGTGGGAAAGAAATCTATTCCCGGAGAATAGCTCGTATTGGTACAACTAACGTTGCCACGGCTTCCTGCCACACAATATTTCCCTCTTCGTTTGATACGAGCTCTATCAGCCATTACTATTTCCACTGTTTGTAATAACATTGGCGCGAGACGTGCAAACCCTGTGACGTCATCAAGTCAAAATGGCCGCGCGAGGAAATGTCTCCCATGATCGTTTGTCTTTGTGAAGGTCGGAGGAGGAAAGTAAAGGTACGATGGAAAAATTTACAGTCAAAACATAATCACCAATACCAGGGAGTTATTTTAGGCAACTTTTTCATTTCGTTTCATAGGCACTTTAAATGTTGTCATTTGGAGCGCGTAAAAAGCCCTTGCACAAGGTGTCACACTTATAACACAAGCCGGGTCTGGGTGTGTTGGCTTCTGTGAGGAGACCTAACTCGCAAAACGATCACCTGAAAAAAGTACCAGAGACCACGCTTACAACCAAAATAGATACGGCACTAGACCACGTGTTATAGATGGGAGATGTCATGATAAATGTATTACGTCACTCAATCACGTGGGATTATAAAAAAAAGACCATGGCATTCGGGGTCTGAGTTTTCGTGGCACTCGTGATTTTTATGAGTAAATTTTCAATGTCATTATACGCATTAAATAGGATTTCGTGTGTTGATGTCCTCTCATTATCGCCTGTTATCAAAATCTCCGTGAAATGTTTTGAATAAAATCGCTCTTCTCCTCAAGTAGCGAGGCAAAACCATGCAGACTGCATAGAAGTTTCGAAACGAAAACAGCAAAAAACGCATCGTGTAACGTTCTTTGGAGGACCGTGTCTATAGGTTTAAATTTAAAACTGAGTTATTGCGGATAAAGACCATATCTGTCTGTTAATTAAATGTAGGAAAATATGACAAAAGTGATAGTTGAATCACATTTATAAAACATTTATCTTGAATCAAATCTAATTTCTCTCCCAGTCAGTTTATGAAAGTCACGGCGGTTTATTCTGTCCTTACAAGGGACATTCAATACTACCATGACCTTAGCCTGATTATTTTCTTTCCGTGGAAAAAACAGCAACAATTTCAGATTCTTTATTAAAAGAGGGTTTAGGAAAGGTTTCCCTATGAGAAACTGTGATTTTTGCGTCTTTACATTTCAACCGTGAGTTACGACCAGTTCTAGTTAGCCCCTCCCCCCCTCCCCCCCCCCCCCCCCCATCCCCGCTACCCCTGGTAGAATCAAGGGCCACATGTTCACGTTATTTTTTCTTGAAACAGTGGCCGCTTAATTGGGGCATTCCAATTTCAGGATTTTTTGTAAGCTCAAACGAGTGAACCCTTCCTGACGACCAATGTCAAGCTAATTTTGCAGACCTTTCCCGCTTAGAGTCAAGCAAGAGCTAACACTTCCATAAACCTTCTCTTTGGTCATGGAGAGCCGGTATTACGGAGTTGTCCTTATTGTAGAATTACAAAAATTTGTAAAAAAATTCTGGCTTTAAAACGAACAAAATCTGATTAGAGTAGCCGACAAAAAACTGCAACTGAACGTTTTACGATAATGACGGTGACAATGAAGCCCACGATCTCGCCCCGCTAGGGTAAAGAAGGCGATAACACGTCTAAAAAGCTGCGTCTAAAAGGTCTGTTATAGATGACAGTGACATAATACGGTCGACGTACAAATGACTAGTTAGGCAAATAAAGCGTAAATGATCTCTTCCACAAGGTTACTGAAGCGGCTGTAACATGCTGCGCATGAAAGTTTTAACCATGATATTGGAAGTGACACTAAACTGCTAAACCGAGACAGGTCATTTCATCCTATCTCCCTATCATATTTTAATTCTGTTTTTACATTATATTCCACTGTTTATCAAAAACAATATACGCCCCGTCCCTAGTAAACGCCCTCTGATACGCTCTCTATTGATCTACCAAAAGCAAAATTACGTCAATTTATTACGGTGACTCTATCGATAACTAAGTTTGTTGCGGTGTGATCCAAACAAAAATTAAAAGTATGCAAACACACAGTATTTCCACGGACGTCAAGTCATCAAATATGCTAATTTGTTTGTTTAAGGGCCTGTTTACATGGAGGTGGGGGACCCCAGGTAGGTGAGGTAACCCGCCTAGCCGTGGTCGAAAAATGGCCTGCGTTTACATGCAAACTTGCAACCCCGGGGTCCCGGGGTGACGTTACTAGACGTTGTTGCTTGGTCGCTAGGCATGTAAACAGAGAAAATGGAGGGCGAACGACGCATTTTAACGGTCAGTGTTGTTTTCCTCTCATTAACTGCTCTCGCTGCAACATTTCAGTGCTGTGGCTTTTTACTTTCTTAATTTGGCGCGCTTTGGCGGGCTTGCAATTGTAACATGAACTCGACCCCGGCTAGGCGGGTTACCCCACCTTGAGTCGTTTACATGGCAAAATGCGACCCCGGCTGACAGGGTTACCCTACCTGACAGACCGCGCAACCCGCCTAGGCGGGTTACCCCACCTATCATGTAAACATGACCAAATAAAAATGAGAGATTATATGGAGAGGCGGGTTACCCCACCTAGGCGGGTTACCTCACCTACCTGGGGTCCCCCACCTCCATGTAAACAGGCCCTAAGTCTACTAAAAACTGTCTACTGATTTGTATAGAAATGAAACTCTTCATAACTGTGTTCGTTGCTCTGTGATACAAACAAAAGAAAAAGAAACACTCACAGCTTTTTTAAGGACGTCAGGTCATCAAATATTCCAGGCGGGAGGCTGCTCAGTTTGTTTTGGTATAACCATCTGCAATTCATTAAATCGGTTTTATTTTCATGTTAAAGCATGTTGCAGTATGTAGCTTATTTTAAACACAAATGATTTTAAATAGACCGCCGTGAAAAAAAAAAAAACGCTTAAGTTGTGCGCATTGCTCTTTAATTATAGCTTGCTATTCTGTTTGTTTTGATCTGATAAAAACTGTTTACTTGTTGAAATAGAAACTGAAGTCTAGAAAACTATGTTCGTTGCTATGTGGTACAAACAAAAGAAATAAAAACAATGAAATTCGAAGGACGTCAGATCATCAAATGTTCCAAGCGGGAGGCTGCTCATTTTTTTTATTTTTATTTTTTTTTTTGGTTTAGCAACCTGGAATTTATTTAATTTTGTTTTTAGTTTAACGCAGTAAGCAGTAAATAGCTTATTAAAACTCAAATGATTTTAAATAGGCCGCCGTGAAAAACACGCTAGAGTTTCACGGACGCACGGACAGTCACGTGGAAACCAAATACTTCAGATCGATAGGTTATCAAACTTTCTCAGGTATGGAGACCCACTCGCGCGACTTCGGCGCGCAGAAGCTCCGCTATAAATCACTATCCAGTGGATATCGTGTTTTGCTTTGTCAACACTTATCCACTGGATAGCGATTCATACCGTGGTGGATAGCGATTCATACGGTGGTGGATAGCGTTGGCTACCTTTCGAACAACCCGAGCCAAGCATTTAAACCAGGAACAACACAGCGCCCCAAAATATCCAACAGTGACTTTTCTTTAATCGATCAACACTATCACTCTTTTCCAGTTCACGAGCTATAACAACAACAAGAAGCTAATACCCATTTACTGGTTAAATAGCTGATAGGAAATCGATATCATAGTTACATATAACACGTTTAGAACAGTCTTTAACTTGGCTTTAAGGGCTTATGTTCTAAAGTTTTTATCTACACTTTGAAATTGTGGTAAGCATGGTTAGAATTAAACTGTATGCAACATTAAAAAGTATCCAAGTTTTGAAAATTTTAGGTGATTGTGAACCCGTGCCCATAATGAATTTTAGACTTTTTTGGAATCGTGAAAAGTAAATTATGATTGTATAAGTTTAGGCACTCAACATCGGTGTGCGTTCCGCAAGGTTGTAAAGCTCAAAATTTAAAAGTGAAAGTGTGTCCATGAGAAAACCAGGCAGAAGCTGATACAGCTCAAATCAAAGAGAGTGCAAAATCGCATCCAAGTGACTTCTAGTAGTCATTTCTTGTTGCCATTCTATTTTACACCTGAAAAACATTAGCTGAGATGGTTTGGAAGTGGAATCGTGGGCTGCAGTGGAATGCCCCACGATATATAGTTCCGAAACTACTTGAAAGAATTATCTCAATTGCCTCTTTCTACGAGTGTCGTAGTCGATAGGAAATTGTTTAACTGTATATTTTTTCTTGATTTCGAGGCAGGTAAAGAAAGAAATTTAAAAGTGAAAGTGTGTCCATGAGAAAACCAGGCACTCAACATCGGTGTGCGTTCCGCAAGGTTGTAAAGCTCAAAATTTAAAAGTGAAAGTGTGTCCATGAGAAAACCAGGCAGAAGCTGATACAGCTCAAATCAAAGAGAGTGCAAAATCGCATCCAAGTGATTTCTAGTAGTCATTTCTTGTTGCCATTCTATTTTACACCTGAAAACATTAGCTGAGATGGTTTGGAAGTGGAATCGTGGGCTGCAGTGGAATGCCCCACGATATATAGCTCCGAAACTACTTGAAAGAATTATCTCAATTGCCTCTTTCTACGAGTGTCGTAATCGATAGGAAATTGTTTAACTGTATATTTTTTCTTGATTTCGAGGCAGGTAAAGAAAGAAAAACGGCTTTGTGTCATATTTCGGCGGATGTTCTTGAACAGTGGCCAGAAATCGTAAATCTCTAAGTAAATAGTACGCCAACACAGTTTTGCCCATTACAGATATTTGCAATCAATGAAAAGCTAGTATTAACAACACTACAAAATGTGCACCAAGGTGCCCATAATGTCAATTTTTTTTTCGCTCATCTACATCTACATTTCACTTAATGAACTTCTGCGAAAAAATCTTCGATTTGGATAAAACGCAATTTTTTTTTTTACGAATTTTTACAAATTTCAAAAGTCTAATTTCTTACGGTCGACCCCTGGCGCTGATCAAAAGAATAACGTGCTCAAAATTACCACGTGACTGATATCTGTGACGTAGGTTCAGGAACCTCTTGATCTTTCAGTGCATATAAGCACACGGGTCGTGTGCGAAAGCTTACGATATCGTAAGCTTTATTTCGTGTCCTTAGTGATCTCCACACTTTAACTCCTTCTAGATTTATTAGTTTGCTATGCAACACGAGTTCTCTGGCACGGAAAGTGATGATACTGCGGAATTCAGCCAAGATGAATTTCACAATGTCGAAGTAGAGGCCGTAGAAGTCGAAGCGAGCGGTCGAAGCCACGAAAATGAAGACGATTCGCTCGAACCATACACGGATGAACCGCTTGCAGATGAAGAATGGCTTGCACGTTACAGAAAGAAACAAGAAGAAAATAAAAAGTTAGAGAGGGCGTTGAAAAAACGTCTAGAAAACCGCGTTGTTGTTGAAGAGTGGTAAGTTTAGAGCTTATCTTTATTTTGCTTTATTCCATGGGATGCCTGTGGCAGGCCACAGTAGGTTTTCGGTAGGGTTTCTTTTTGTGTCTAGTGCGAAGCACAGACACAAAAAGAAAACGCTAAAATCCTCTGGTAGTGCTTCATATATGATTGGCAAATTATTACGTCATTCCAATAAAGTTTCACTGAGGTTTCTACTAAGTGACACATTACATAAAGCATTCTTTACTGGGTACCAGGAGGGTAATATCATCGATAATCACTCGTAGTTTCTTCGTGACTCGAAATAAACAACCAATGATAATCGTAACCAATCGAATGTGTATCAGTAGAGACGACAATTGCGTCAACACCATGTGCTTTCCAGGACAATTCCCGACAACTGCAAGAAAATGCTTTACGATGATTTTTTTCGTTACTTTCTTCGACGTGTGTGATACGAGTTGTCCTATCGGTAAGTTCCCAGTTAGTTTCTTATTCTGTGATGAATTTCTTAAGACGTATTTTCTCATTATACCACAGCTTTCGAAGTATGTGTCAATCCGGCCGAATGAAAGGTTTCGAAAGATGCTTCAAAGTTGAAGATCAAGGTACTTGGCGCCGACAGAATCTCCATCCTGCAATTTTGCGACCGCCTGCGAAGAGGATACAAATTAAGCTTTATGACCCCCATTTGGGGAAAGAAAAGCCCGTTATGGGAAATATTGAGCCCCTTTTGAGAATAACAAAGACCGCTGAGGGATTAAATAAGCCCTGTCAGGTAAATGTAAACGGCAGAAAATCTTTCGCCACTGAAGGATTTAATGTGAAAATACCTTTGATTAGCCAAACATATACGAAAGCTGTGGCGATTTCCTTCCAACTAAGTCATACTAGAACTCGTAATCTTGTTAAATATCATCCAAGGGTCGTTTTTACTGAATCTTTCCATGCGATGGTTAGCACTGATGAGGACGTGTGCTCGCCGTGTGAGAGAGAATTTGATAGACACTGACATTGCAGAGTAGAGGTAAAACGTCATAGAGATCGAGAGCCGTCAAGATTACCGATAAAAAAGATTATAAGCTCCATGAAAAAGAGAAAAGCTAGACGCAAGCTGAAACGCATTTTTAGGAAGTCTTCTCCTAAATCTTCAAGATTGTACAAGTTAGGGACTGATCAAAAAGTACAGGGGGGGGGGGGGGGGTGTTCCGGAGCATTTCGAAATGTGGTGGTTATAAAACAGATGACCAACCCCTTCCATTTGGCACAAAACTGAGTGATCCACCCCTAAATAGAGGCTGAAAATCACATGACCCAACCCCCCCCCCCCCCCCCCCAATAAGACATGACATATTTGGCTGCATGATCCGAAAAAAACACATTTTGTGGATGAAATTGTGATGTTCTTCACGTTTTAGATTTATTTCCTAACAACAATGCAATATTATACAAAAATTGTATTGTTTTCTATTACACTTGCAACTTTAAGTCATGACTGTAAACTCTAAGAAAACTTGGCCTTTTACTTTTCACACTAGGCCTCAAGGCACGTAGAACAGTGATCCATGTAGAAAACTGCTGTGGTGAGTCGTGGGAGTAATATAGCCAGACAGCTCCCAGATCCTTGTGCATGTGTCCCGTATCCTTGGGGAAAAAAAGCTTGTAGACCCAATATCATATGTATACTAGCATGTCAACCGAGTGCAGTATTTTGAATATTTCTGCCCTGGGACTCCTTGCTCAATCTGCTAGCTTTTGTACAGATTTTACAATACATAAGTTACCATCTCTTATTGGTACACCAGCCAAGTGTACTTTTTTAAATCCGGCTTGAAAAGTTTTTGTCCTTTGTAACTGAAAAGATTTTATTTTATAATACAATAAAAGGAAGTGACACACTCCAACACCAACCCACACTCCAACACCAAGCTAACAGCTCCCACATGTGTTGTGTGGAGCTGGGGCTTTAATAAAGGGTTGCTTTGCTGTCTATGGCTGCCACTACCTGAGTGATATGGATGTGCGCATGCCAGATCGTTGGTTGGTGTTTGAGTGTGTCACTTGCTTTTATTTGTGCAAAAAGAGTTACCTTTGTTGTAGATTGTGTCAAATGTGTTCCAATTCCAATAAAAAAAACAGGATGACCCATCCCTGTGGGTAGCTGAAAATTGCATGACCCACCCCTTACCAAGGGTTCAAAAACTGATGACCCACCCCCTCTCTGCCCACCCCCCCAATACTTTTTGACCAGTCCCTTAGCGACTGACTATTAGGGCTCTATTAGTTATGGTATGTCACATACGTACACAGTGCATTTATTCAAACAACGACCTTGTTGTAAAAAAAACAGCTCATCAATGTCTAAGAACATGATGAAATTGAAATAGTATGCATAGTGATATATAGATTTAGCAAAGCCTAAAAGCACTGTAATATTGCTTCAAAAACTCCACTTTAAGGAATTTGTAGATAACATGTTTTTACATGTTTCCAGTTGTTTTGTGAGATATGTATATATGTTATTGGCCGGCTGGGAGGTCCGTATACGGAAAAAACTGTGACCGAGGTCTTGAAAATGCTGCCCGAGGCCGCAGGCCGAGGGCAGCATTTTCAAGCCAGAGGTCACAGTTTTTCCCTATACGGACCGACCCTAAGCCATAATATTTTCATCTTTTTTTCCTTGCGGTAAATTGGCTCACAAGTGGGTTTGTTTACGCCACTTTGTCATTGAATTGGCTCACGCGCCATTTACAAACCATTCGCAAAAATTCTAACGAACGAAAAAGCGAGAAACTCAGGTGCTAAACAAAGAAAGATGTATTAAAGAACAGATTTATTTCGAACTATTTTATGTTAGTTGTAAGGTAGTCACCTGTTAAGTTCTCTAAAAGTGTTTTCTCGGTGTGAAATTTCGTACAAAGTTTGGAGTTGTGCTACAAAAACAATTTCTGTCAGTTGTTGCGAATCACTCGAAATCAGACTTAAACTGAGTGGCATTAAGGAGGAAATTCATCAAGTGTACTCCACAGAAATTCTCTCAAATACAGAAACAATCGGAGAGATAAACTCGACTGAAATTGATTCAGTTTGACTTAAAATTCTACAGAGAGAAACACAGGATTACGCGCCATTACAGCGCCGAGCTGCAAACAGCCAAACAAACTCTCACAGCTTCAAAAATCTTAATTGAATTTACTTACGGTGATTTTCCTTGCCATCTAAAGGTGAATAGAAATAGACTTGCGTGTAAAAAGGGCGGGAGATTGCCGATAATCGCTAATCCGTTCACGAAAATAGATCAACTTGGCGGATTCCGCCCGCTGTAGCTGTCCGTATAAGGATATTCCGCCCGCTCCAGGAACCAATCAGATTGCAGAATTTGTTGAATTCCGCCCCCTCACGAGCCGAAAAAAAGATAAAGATTTTTATCAGCAGTCCTCATATGTCTTTCCTTTTTCCTTTCTTTTTTGACAATTTCTCCTTCTCTTTAAATTTCAGATACTAATATCTCGCGTTACGAGACAGGTGGACATGGCTGATCAAGTACCCAGTGGTACTGGACAGAGAGAGAATAGTGATCAAATACCTGATGTATCTGCCACACAGAAAAACCTATGTGATCAGGCAACCACGGAGTTTGTAGGATACATCACCAATATTTCTTCACTAAAAAGGGAAGTTACTTTGACTGTCAACTTCAAGGTAAAGAAAAAAACTGTCCAGGGAGTGTGTTTTTCGCCACCAAAACTGAAGAGATAGAGTCAAGCAAACTCCAAACTCCCCAGTGAAAATTAAGAAGTTCCGGATTGACACAAAATCAAATGCATGAGAATTGGTGATGGGTCATGATGTAACCATTGAACATTTTCCAGCATTAGACTTTGATAAGGTTAAACTTCCCACAACAATGAACCTGTCCACCATCAAATCTTTGTGTCCTGGCCAAATAGTTAGAGTAACTGCCAAAGTTACCAATTTGTATCCTTCAAAGACTATCGGTTCCAAAAACCTACAACTCCAACATGCCATTATTGCTGATCCATCAGGAACAATGAAAATAACATTATGGGAGAACTTTGTTGGCAGCATTAAGCAGGGTGACACGTACACCTTCCGTGATATCTGTGTATATAAAGATAAGATGAGCCGTGAAGACTGCCCAAACATTGACAAATTTGGCTCCACAGTTGAATCTGCCTCACAATTTCAAGAAGTTCTCCCATTTACAGTCCTCCAAAAATACCACAGTTAATGGAGAAATAATTGGAGATAATCAAGTCCCTTCCCATCTGTCCTGCTGCAAGTGCAATAAAAAGGTTGATCCTAGTCCTGAACATGCTTTTAAAGAATGTGCCAAGTGCCATTTCAAGCAAACGCAGACAGCTTCTAAAGCACACTGGTTTGCTCAAGTGTTATTTCAAGACACAAATGATGACAGAATAGATCTTACTTTATTTGAAGATGCTATTCACCAGATTGCTAAGCTTACTAGCCATACTGTCGAGGTAAAGGTCTTACATAGAAGACATAGAATCTATTCTGTTTACTTCGCCACCTATCTGTATAACTTATAATCAAAGAAGCAAAGTAGTTGAAAATGTAAGTCAGTAAACTGCCACGTTATTATTGATATTAGTTACTCATTTTGTTGTTGTTACTTCACAAGTTGGATGAAAGCTTCTAAAATGTACACAAACTGTTCGTATTTCTTATATATTACATGTACATCTACATTGTAAAATGACAAGAAAAGAATAACAACAGAATGTCAATCAGCAAACTTCCACGTTATTATAGTTATTAATTCCCCTTTTATTTATTGTACATGTTGTTGTTTATTCACAAGTTGGATGAAAGCTATTAGTTGAAGTTACACAAACTGTTATTTACAAGTAGACTGGCAAGGCAAGAATGACATCACAATGAATCTTACTTTAAGATCATTAGATGGTATTCAACAAATCGCTAAGCTAACTGGCTATTCTGCTGAAGTTTTAAGAGTGACTTTCTGAGAAAGTCGAGAATCGGAAGACACCGGCGAAAAATCGATTTTTCTTTTATTTCGCCAAAACATACCTTTGGGTTAACTTATTCGAGGAAAAAAAATTAAAGTTCCAACGATTTATTTTGCGGCCAAAATTTAAGAAAGTTCGAAATTTGCATATAATGGCGGTTTTCGCAACTTAAAATCTTCAAATATCACGCTTCTTTACGAAAACATCAGGGGCGTAAAAAAAATCCTATGAAAACGAAACTTGGCACAATTGTTATTTCATTCTTATACTTTAAAATTGTGTAGTAAGTTTCTTGAAGTTTTGTTTACAGCTTTTTAACGAAGGGTATTTGTACAGCCGCCATTTGTATCACTTGGCAAGGAACAAATAAGGGCCAACTTCGACTAGGATAAATGGCCACTGGTATATATCATTTGGTCAAAATATTTATATTTTAGGAAACCTTGGTTATTGGTTTTTTCACCAGAAAAGTTATAGCTCTGGGAATTAAAATGTTCCCCGTCAGTAAAATAAAATGTTACAGCATGTAAGCGAGTTCAACTTTATGCAAATCACGAGGTTGCTCTTTGGAAGTCAACGGTTTAAAACAGGAAACAACGACTCACCGTCATTTACGCTCCTTCTGCCGCTATAGAAATTACTTTAACTTCCCAGTGTCCTTTTGAGTTGTTCTTAAGATATTTCCAGTAACACAGCGAGAATAAACGGCCATAAAATTCGACAAGGTCGACAATGTTTACATTTGCTCTTGCACACGCAGGTGTGGATCTTTTAGTCGTATTGCTTAGTCGAGAGTCCTTTAAAAATATGAGAATACACGCATCAAAAGGAAGCAAATCAGTCTCTCATATCTGTATAGTTCATGTCCACTTATGAGTAAATAACTCAGTCCCCGTTCACTGAATAAACAAGAATGACCTTTGCGGTGTGAGAGGTCACATGTTAATGCCGTTATGTTACTTTCTCCCGGTTTCACATTACAAGGGTAACGCCGTATTTCACAAGGTAAAAAAAGGGTAAAAGTATGCATGCGAGCCAACTGTGGCCCACCAGGCCGGAGCTTATCCCGGTTTCTGTAGCATGAAGCGACTAGGAGTATTTCTACTCTCCCCTGGATGGGATGCTAGTCCATCGCAGGGTTACCCCAGGCATTAAATTCGCCGGTACCCATTTATACACCGGGTCACCCGAAAACGCAGACCATGCAGACTGCAGACTGCAGACCGTGCAGACCATGCAGACTGTGCAGACCGTGCAGACTGAGTACTTTTTTTGTAACACTTGACTCACTTTCTCACTTTTTTCGATTCTGCAGTTACAAAAATAATAGTGTCGTGATGTTTGTTATTTGTCCATTCGACATCTAACTGTTGAGTCAATAGACAAACGCGTTTAATATACTTTGTATGGGAAATTCCTTTTATCGATCCTAAATATGCTAAAATCAAGCATAAAATTTATAAACTTCCACTTATCCAGGGTGCAAATTGCGTCAATTTTTGACTTGGTTTTGCATTTACTTTTGACTCACATATGTTTTGGTTCTGGTCACATTAATTAGTGCTAAATTATATATCGGAGTGTTTGTTATGCACGGGCGGCGCCAGCTCGGTAACTGTTGACGTGTCATAGGCTCCGCAATCCCTTTAGCCAAAATATTCTTAAGTAACGCTATTTTAAAATGCACAAATAAACCTTACTTGTAATGTAATGCCACAGGCAACATGTGCAGTCTCTACTCAGGTGTACAAATTTGAAAATGTAATATCCAAATGGTTGTTGGAGCGTGACCGTCTGCTCACGTCCAAAATGCCGAGCTGACAGAAAACCAAATAGCAATTTGAAATTCTCAGCGCACTACGGTTATCGTAATGAGTTGATACGATGGTTCATTTCTGTGGCCTTTATATGGCAGTTGTGTTTTTGTGGCGATTTAGACTACAAGTAGTCCCTCTTTCACTCAGTGGCACGTCGTAGTCGCTTAGTGTGTCGTGCGTGACGCGTAAGGAAAATCTCACACGAGCTGTTACGGTCACGATCAACGGACTAACCGGAAGAGGCAATTGGTGGTTTGCATCGAAAATAAAAATCGTAACCATTGAATAAATTAAGTCAAGAATCAGATATATGATAGATAACTGATAGACAAAAAACATCGCCGAGATTTAGGTCTGTGCGGTTTTTCATCACCTAATTTTATAGAGCTTTGTATGGAAACGCCATGTTGGTGCCCTTCCGAGGGGCACCAACATGGCGGCCGGAAACCAACATAAACATCTGTCGTTGAGTTTTGCCACTGAAACGAAAGATTATTACTCTAGAGTTCTGAGACATTGAAAGTAATACTTCTTCTAGTGCAAGAACTGTTCAGTTACCAAAAACGTAAGCGATAACTGCTCTTTTGACCTAAGCGTGATCCTTCTCGGACCGCCATTTCATGTCACGCAACGCATAAACTTGGAAATTCAAATGTCCCCTATAAGAAAATGAGGAAGCCTATCGAGCTTAAACGTCGTAAAACGCCAAGTTTTGATAAGGTGTTATGTCTGATGATACTAAAACGCCAGTAGGATTGCTAATTTCTAATTTTGGAAAATGATGACGTCACATGAAAACAAAGAATACTCCTTGTCTAATAGCGATTCTGCACTTGTGAAGTAAAAGCGATTTGTGGGAAGACGTCGCCTTGAGTCACCGTCCTTGCTTTGTTTTATGAAGCGGTTAACAGCTTAACGGAGAATTTTATGCTTGATTTTAGTATATTAAGGATCAGTAAAGGGAATTTCTCATATAAAGTATATTAAACGCGTTTGTCTATTGAATCAACAGTCAGACGTCGAGTTTGAGCGGTCTGTGGATAAATAACAAACATCACGACATATTTAACACTATTTTGTAACCGTAGAACCGAAAAAAGCGAGAAAGTGTTAGAAAAAAGGTACTCAGTCTGCACGGTCTGCACAGTCTGCATGGTCTGCACGGTCTGCAGTCTGCAGTCTGCATGGTCTGCGTTTTGGGGTCACCCTTATAGACCTGAGTGGAGAGAGGCACCTCGAGAGTACGCATTTCACATGGCATTTGGTTTTATTTAAAATGGTCTCAAATACATTTATTTAGGAAGCAAAAACAACAAATGATTAAATCACGAAATCAAGGCGGCACAGCGCAGTTTTTTTTTCTTTCACAAGGTGAACAAATCTGCAAGCATTGGCGCATTTTCAAATGAAAGCCGGGGCGGATCCAGACCTTGAACTAATGGCCTGTTTACATGGAGGTGGGGGATCCCAGGTAGGTGAGGTAGCCCGCCTAGCTGTGGTCGAAAAATGGCCCGCGTTTACATGCAAACTTACAACCCCGGGGTCCCGGGGTGACGTTACTAGACGTTGTTGCTTGGTCGCTAGGCATGTAAACAGAGAAAATGGCAGTCGAACGACGCATTTTGGCGGTCAGTGTTCTTTTCCTCTCATTATCTGGTCTCGCTGCAACATTTCAGTGCTGTGGCTTTTTCCTTTTTTAATTTGGCGCGCTTTGGCGCGCTTGCAAATGTAACATGAGCTCGACCCCGGCTTGGCGGGTTACCCCACCTTGCAATTGAGTCCTTTACATGGCAAAATGCGACTCCGGCTGACAGGGTTACCCTACCTGGCAGACCGGGCAACCCGCCTAGGCGGGTTACACCACCTATCATGTAAACATGATCAAATAAAAATGAGAGATTATATGGAGAGGCGGGTTACCCCACCTAGGCGGGTAACCTCACCTACCTGGGGTCCCCCACCTCCATGTAAACAGGCCCTAAGAGGGGCAGTGAGGGGGGGTTGATTTACTTGCCCTGCTGCTATAAGACTCCAAATACAGTCTTTTTTTTATAAGAATATATTTTATTAGAATATCGAGGCTGAAATTTGCGAAATTTTAAGAATATTTTAAGAATAAAGCCGAGGCTGAGATTTTGAAAAGGATAGATATAATTTTTTGTTGAACCATCTGTAAATACAATACAATTTTATGTTTTTAACTTAACCGTAAAATTATTCCTTTCTATGAACGGCGAAACTAGCCAACAAAACGAAAAAGCCTGCACTCGACGACACATCACAACGCGATTCAGATCTAGATACCAAACACTTGGAATTGATACCCCAATTCTAAAACGGAAATGTCATAAGCTATAATTTAAGAATAATACAAGAATATTATCAGCCTAAAATCGGCAGAAAATAAGAATATTCAGCCTGGCCCGGAAAAACAACATTCTTATAAAAAAAAAGTTGTTTTTAATCAATTATATGAATATTTAAATAATAATAACTTGTTAACTGAATCACAATCTGGCTTCAGACCTATGTTTTCCACTGAAACAGCTTTACTTGAGGCTACGAATGAATGGCTATGGAATATTGACAACAGTCTTTTAAATGGTGTGATATTCCTGGATTTGAAAAAAGCTTTTGATACCATGGATCATACTATCCTTTTGGGAAAGCTTAAACTCTATGGGGTCAGTTCTCAATCTCTTAACTGGTTCCAGTCCTATCTATCTGATCGAAAGCAACAAACGTTTATTGATGGAGCTCAATCTGATTTCTGTAATATAACATGTGGTATTCCACAGGGGTCTATTTTAGGCCCTCTCTTATTCACTATTTATATTAATGATCTCCCTTCATGTAATTTGTTTTCAAAACCCAGAATGTATGCAGATGATACTACCCTTACCACGTCTGCAGAAGACCCATGTGTCCTTGAACATAAAATGAATTATGATATGAATTTAATCCAGTCATGGCTGTCAGCAAACAAATTAACTTTAAATGTTAAGAAGACTAAATACATGCTTATAGGGAGCCAATTTAAGTTATCCCAAATAAATAGTGACTTCACAGTCAAAGTCAATAATACACCCATAGAAAGAGTAATTAAACATAAATCCCTTGGAGTTCAAATTGATGAATCTTTGAACTGGCGCCCACACATTGATACCATTTCAAAGAAAATATCCGCTGGTATTGCTATTTTAAGGCGTGTAAGTCATTTTATACCATTTGATATTAGAGTGAATATGTACAATGCACTGGTAATGCCATATTTTAATTACTGTAGTGCCGTATGGGGTAACATCAATAAGGGACTAGCAGACAAACTTCAAAAGCTGCAGAATAGGGCTGCTAGAATTCTCACCTATTCTAACTATAATGTTCGCTCAAGTGTTTTGTTGGATGAGCTTGCCGGGAAAGGCTAGAATATGTAAGACTTAAACAGTTGGCTGTGACAATGTATAAAATCCATAATAATCTTTCCCCAGCGTATCTGAGGCGGATCTTTACCAACACCTCAAATGTACATTCACACAATCTCAGAAATTCTGAGATGAATTATTATGTCCCCAGACCCAGAACTGAGTCTGCAAAAGGGAGCCTATACTACAGAGGATCTGTTCTGTGGAACAAGATTCCCTCAGAGATTAGAAAACTGTCTAGTTTAAATGTTTTTAAAACTTCATTTGATGGGAAAGATTTTTTCTAATACACCTTGACTCATTTTAAGTCTTATCATTCATAATGTAAGTTTTTGTATTTTTAACATTATAGTTCCTTAGAGTATTTTAGTCTGTTTTAAACACGATTCCTAGGAAGACCATGTAAAGTGATATGATCTCGTGGATAAATAAAGATTGATGATGATGATGATGATGAAAGAGTGTAAACATGTTTGTCTGTCTGTCTGTCTGCTCATAGTTAATGGAGGGGACTGGTTATGAAACCCGGCAAACTTCAAAGGGCCGGCCTAAGCAGAAATTGTTTCACAAATTTTAATCACTGAATGAATGCAAGGGCAATTTCAAGGTTTATCATTTTTTTTTAATTATAAATAGAACTATGGCATGGCATGTGCTTGGAAACAAAAACTATTGGTAACAATAACTCTTGTTTTCGTGATCTCACTCAGCCACTCTTCTCGCCACTTCTTGTATTCGGCATTTCGTGCAGAGGGCAGTTTCCAGATGCCGATTCCTTTTGTCCTCCGGCACGTACCACAGCCAAAAACCGAGCAGTTATCGCCGGGCATTTTAGTTTCGAAATGATAAACTTTTGAAAACCTTTCAAGATGAAAGAACTACATCTCTTAGCGTTTAAAACTCGTCAAATGACCACATGTTCGCTGGCAAACGACGCCATCTTGAATTTGAGTGTGCACGGTCATTGTCACGTGACTTGGAAAAACTCAAACAATAACCTATCTCTGTGAAGTTTGCCGCGTTTCATAACCAGTCCCCTCCATTAACTATGGTCTGCTGGCTTTTCTCCCTTGTGTGGTGTGGGGTGTGGGGGGGGGTTGAAACCTGGACCCGCGGTGGTCTTAAAAAACGGTAACAGCAGTTTTTTAAGACCACCGCTTTTTTCAAAATAGCGTCATTATTTGATTTATCTTTACAGTTTACTGTAAATTGTTTTACCGTTGCTATACACCTCAGCCAATTGTGTATTGTTACCGTTTTTTCAAATTCACTATAATACACCATGTATTCTTTCTTTTTGGCAGTTGCCTGATGATTGTCTCGTAAGAGGCATGAAACTCGGAGTAGCAATTAAATGTTTTTGAACTAGTCCGACTCCAGTAACTCATCTTTATACACCGCTCTGGTCTTACCATCGAGCACTTTTATAGCAGATGAAGTCTTCATTTTTACCTCTGGTAGTTATATATAGATATATATATATATATATGTGTATTTATTCATAGCACTCATCATTACATAATCAATCGTTATCCAATAGTTTTCTTTCCTTTTTAATTTTTACACCTTGCGTCTGCATATATTTAGAATTTTGGGTTTATACGAAAAAAAGGTTGAGTTTGGTTGTCTTGGGTAGAAGAAGAAGAAAGTTAGCGAGCGACGTTAGCAAGTGCGAGGAAGGCGACTGCAAGCACATTGTTCATTACTGAGAAGCGTCAGTAAAACGACCCCTAAATTCACGACAAAGAGTCATTTGCCGGGGGGACGAGCGTGCAACGTAAAGCCGGTCGAAGGACGATTGAGAAGTGCGGTTCAAGAAAGCTGACCGGAGTATGCCGGAGAACTAAAGTTCAAGAATTACGGACTGACTGAAGTTATGACATGGTGAGTTAAGTTGGAAGTGGTTGGTTGTGTGTGGTGTACGTTGTCGGGACAAGGACAAGGACAAGGACGCAAAGGTGTAATGAACTGAACTCATGAAACGTTTGTTGTTTTTTTAAAGTATATTCTTGTAAATTAAATTAGCACACTATAGTATTTTATTTTCTATTCGTGTAAATTAATTAAGGATAATCTTGTAATTTTATTGTGTAGTTGTTGTAATTAAATATTTGTAGACTTATGTTTGGTTGTTGCGTGTTTTCTCGGGTTTGCTTATGCGTAGTGTTTTTATTCGTTAGAGAGGGCCCACCCTTGTGGCGCGGTATCGTCACAGATTTTTGGTGTCAGGAGTGGGATAGCTCTTTAACAGTTTGCATAAGCAGCTCAATAGGAAACACGCAAACGAATAGTAGGGGATTTATTATGGCTGCTAGAGCCTCTTACTACGATTCTTGGTCGTTACAAGATCTTAGGGATGAAGCCTCTAAACGATCTATTTATTTTTCGTCTAAGGATGGGGTTAAGACTTTATCGAGCAAACTAAGAGTATTTGATCGGTTAGGCCAAAGTTTGAGCGATGCAAGGGAAAAAGAAAATTTGGTAGAGGAGACCCTGAGCACAAGTCTTAGTTTTGAACAGAGATTACAGTTACAAGAACGCGAACTTCAGATGTTAGAGTTGCGCAAGAAAATTAGTCAGGAACACAGGGAAATTAGGGAGTTGGAAAGAGAGTTAGAAAGAGAGAGGAGGGAGGCAGAAAGGGTGGCAGAGAAAGAAAGAAGAGAATATGAAAGGGGAAAGGTTCAAGAAGAAGAAGAACGTCGGGTACGGGAAGAGGAGAGACTGCGGAAACTCCAAGCTGAGAAAGAAGAAATTGGCGTAAGAGGGCTCGAGAGACAACAAAGTGAGGTTAAAAGGCCTAAGTTTATTAAAATTAGAGAAATGAGAGAGAGCGAAGATATAGATGACTATTTCCGTATTTTCGAAATGACTGCAAGAGCGCAATCTCTACCCGAAGGCGAATGGGTCGGTAATCTAGTACCTAAACTTACCGAAAAGGCCAAGTCTATTTATTTAGAGATTCCAGACCCAGCGTGTCAAGATTACATTGAAAGTAAGGCAATTATCATTAAAGCGTATCAGTTAACCGCTGACCATTATAGATATAGATTTCGGACGTCAGAGAAGAAGCCCGATGAGGATTTTGTTCAGTGGGGAAACAGGACGCGAAGATACCTCAACCGTTGGATGGCCGTTGCTGAGGCTACAGGTGATGCGGAAAAGATCATCGAGCAAATAATGATAGAACGACTCCTTGACGCGGTAAGTCCTGAGCTTAGATCCTGGTTAAAGGAACAAAAGCCGAAAACTGCCGAAGAACTCGGCAACCTTGCAAATTTGCATGTTCAATCTAGGAAAGGGCCGCTTGTCGGGGGCAAGTATGTATCAACCGGCGAGAAGTTTGGGAGAAAGAAAAAATCAGACAATAAGGCAGATGATTCTTTGTCCGAAGAAAAACAAGAACAAAACTCGGAAAGGCCTCCAAAGTCCCCCTCCATTCCAGCACAAAGGAATACAAGATCTGAAATTAAATGTTATAAATGTGGTAAACTGGGTCACATGTCATTTAATTGTGGTAGGGGCCGTGGGAAGTCTTCACAGGCGTACCTGCTGTGCATGACTCCACTGGCGTCGGAGCAATCTGAGATTTCCCCGTTTTGTGTTAGAGGCAAAATAAATGGGAAAAGTGCACAAATGGTTGTTGATTCTGGGTGTACCAGGACCCTGATACACAAAAGATATGTTAGCGATTCTGCGTTCACGGGTGACAAAATCACTGTATTGACGGCTACGGGAGAACGCCTTTCAGTCCCTATTGCAAATGTTGAGTTTGTCAGTAAAGAGGGAAAACATGTAGAGTTAGTGGGTGTTTTGGATACCCTACCTGTTGATTGTCTGCTTGGCAGATCCTCCTTTGGAAAAACGCTCTCAAAACAAGACATTTTAGATCAATGGGAGAAAAACCTTTCTGTTGAAGATGACAGCGGGCACGAAGTCTTCGTTATGACCCGAAGGCAAAGAGCGTTAGAAGACGCTCAGACGAGAGCAGACGAATTAATCGACCGAGAGAGTTCACTTGCGGTCAAGAGCCTATCAAAGAAAGAGGCGAAACCCGATGCCCCTGAGATAGGAGATTTGCAATTGCTCTTTGAGGGCAATATTCATGAAGATATAGGTAAGGATTCTGAGAGTAATACACAAGTAACAGAATCTCTTAGGGATAACCCATCACCAAACATTTTAGACAGGAACAGAAATCAACTGATTTTGGATCAGAAGTCTGATGTAACCCTAGAGAAAATAAACCGTGAGGCAACTGGAATAGCACCGGAAGAGTCAGATGGTTACTTTTTCACTAATGGCGTCTTGATGCATCGTAAATACCGTACAAACGAGCGCAATGGAACAAGGTATGTTGACCGTATTGTGGTACCAGAATCATATAGAAATGAAATCTTGCGGGTTGGTCACACAATCCCCTTGTCCGGTCATATGGGTAGGAATAAAACGGTAGAACGGATAAGTGCCCATTTTTTCTGGCCCGGTCTACATTTTGATGTTCGTAAATATTGTGCAACTTGTCCACAATGTCAGGTAGTGGCAAGGAAATTGAAGTCTAGTAGGGCACCCTTGAAACCGGTGGAGATCGTTACCGAACCCTTCAAGAAGATCGCCATAGATATCGTTGGGGAATTACCAAGAACAACAACTGGCTATAAGTACATCCTAACGATTGTAGACTATGCTACCCGGTACCCGGAGGCTATACCCTTGCGATCAACAAACTCAAAGACGATCGCAGATGCTTTGATTCAATATTTTTCTAGAGTAGGTATTCCCGATGAGATTGTATCAGATCAAGGCTCTAATTTCATGAGTAAACTAATGGACCAGCTGTATGATCAATTAGGGATCACTAAGATCAAAACGTCAGTATACCACCCTGAGGCAAACGGGTTAGTAGAGCGTTTTAATGGCACCTTAAAGGGGATGCTAAAGAAGTTTGTACAAGAGCGAGTTCAGACCTGGGATAGGTATCTCCCATACTTGCTTTTTGCATACAGAGAAGTTCCCTCCGAGTCTACTGGTTATTCCCCCTTTGAATTGCTTTATGGGCGTACGGTAAGAGGACCTCTCGCGGTTATAAAGGAAACCTGGTTGGAAACGAAGTCTTCAGAAGACAATCTGGTAACACATGTTCTTGAGATTCGAAGACGGCTGGCGACAATGCAACGAGTTGTCCAAGAGAACATCAAGAAGGCACAAAGTAGGCAAAAACAGCTCTATGATACTCATAGCTCAAAAAGGCGATTGGAAGTAGGAGACAAAGCTTTAGTTCTATTACCCACACCCGGAAGTAAACTAGAAATGAAATGGCAAGGTCCCTTTATAGTTACTAAGGCATTTGAAGATGGCTTAAATTATGAGTTGGACACGGGTAAGTCACACAAACAGTATCGTACTTATCATATTAACTTGCTGAATAAATGGCAAAGTAGAGATGAAAGGGCGGCTTTAGTAATGGAAGAGTCCCCAGAAATGGCACTGCCGCATGAAAGCAATGTTCCAGCATTAGGTCATGAGGAGACCTGGGAAGATGTTGTTATCTCTGAAGATCTCACGGAATCCCAAAGACAACAGGTGAGGGAGTTGCTGCATGAATATTCTGACGTATTTTCAGGAAAGCCAAACTTAACACGTGTAGCCACACACAAAATCGACACAGGTGATTCTCTTCCAATTCGGTCTTCACCTTATAAGATACCTCAAAAACTCGAGGAGGAGGTCAACAAGGAAATTGAAAAGATGTTGGAAATGGGAATAATTCGTCCATCCACTAGTCCTTGGGCGGCCCCTGTTGTAATAGTACCAAAACCTGATGGTACAATAAGGCTATGCGTGGATTACAGAAAATTGAATTCTGTTACAAAGATGGATGCCTATCCAATACCCTCAATGGAGAAAATGATTGACAAAATTGCTTCTGCAAAATACATCAGTACTATTGATCTAACAAAAGGCTATTGGCAAATTCCCCTGGAGACTTCCACTATTGAGAAGTCTGCATTCATTACCACAAAAGGGTTGTTTGAGTTTCTCGTTATGCCCTTCGGTATGAAAACAGCCCCAGCATCTTTCCAGAGGATGATGTCTGAAACGGTCCTCAACGGACTAGATTTTGCCGATGCATATATTGACGATGTAGAGGTGGATACAGCCACTTCCTTTCCACAGCACATTTGTGAGCTCAAACAAGTTTTAGAACGTTTACGAGAATGCAAGCTCAATGCAAGACCTTCAAAGTGTAAAATTGCTATGTCAACAGTAGATTTTGTTGGTCACCGAGTTGGTGGTGACAGAATTCAGCCCCGTGAAGCCTTAGTTCAAGCGATTATCGAATACCCTAGACCGCAGACTAAGAAACAAGTCAGATCCTTTCTTGGTTTAATTGGGTATTACAGGAAGTTCATTCCCAATTTTTCAGATCGAGCTGCTGTCTTGACAGACCTTACAAAGGGGAAGAGCCCTAGTAATATACCATGGAGTACTAACCACGAATTAGCATTTCAGGATCTTAAAGGTGTTATGCAAAATCCACCTATTTTGAGACCACCACACTGGGAAGAAGAATTCATCTTGCAGGTGGATGCCTCAAACAGAGGCCTTGGTGCGATCCTAAGTCAGAAAGATCAGAACGGGGAAGAACACCCCATAGCTTACGCAAGCAGAAAGCTTCAGCCTAGAGAGCAAAAGTTATCCACAACAGAAAAAGAATGTTTAGGAATTGTTTGGGCTGTAGAGCTATTTCGCTATTATTTATATGGTCGCACTTTTAGGCTCCAAACGGACCACAATCCTCTTGTGTGGTTAAATCAAGTCCGTGACAAGAGTCGGAAATTACTAAGGTGGAGCATTACTTTACAGGAATATGATATGAAAGTTGAACATAAGAGTGGTAAACAAAATTGTAACGTAGATGCCCTTAGCAGGGCATAAATACCTTATACTACTGTAGTTTTACTTTAAAGTACTATTTTTGTATTTTCACTTTCCCCAAAAATAGCTATTTAAGGGGGGAGGTGTCATGAAAGTATGTTATGTAGGAATATATATTCATTAGTTTTCCAAAAAAAAAAAAAAAATATATATATATATATATATATATATATATATATATATATATATATATATATATATATAGTGTGTGTGTGTGTGTGTGTGTATTTATTCATAGCACTCATCATTACGTAACCTGTATTCTTTTGTTGCGTAATCTGTCACATAATCAATCGTTATCCAATAGTTTTCTTTCCTTTTTAATTTTTACACCTTGCGTCTGCATATATTTAGAATTTTGGGTTTATACGAAAAAAAGGTTGAGTTTGGTTGTCTTGGGTAGAAGAAGAAGAAGGTTAGCGAGCGACGTTAGCAAGTGCGAGGAGGGCGACTGCAAGCACATTGTTCATTACTGAGAAGCGTCAGTAAAACGACCCCTAAATTCACGACAAAGAGTCATTTGCCGGGGGGACGAGCGTGCAACGTAAAGGCGGTCGAAGGACGATTGAGAAGTGCGGTTCAAGAAAGCTGACCGGAGTATGCCGGAGAACTAAAGTTCAAGAATTACGGACTGACTGAAGTTATGACATGGTGAGTTAAGTTGGAAGTGGTTGGTTGTGTGTGGTGTACGTTGTCGGGACAAGGACAAGGACAAGGACGCAAAGGTGTAATGAACTGAACTCATGAAACGTTTGTTGTTTTTTTTAAAGTATATTCTTGTAAATTAAATTAGCACACTATAGTATTTTATTTTCTATTCGTGTAAATTAATTAAGGATAATCTTGTAATTTTATTGTGTAGTTGTTGTAATTAAATATTTGTAGACTTATGTTTGGTTGTTGCGTGTTTTCTCGGGTTTGCTTATGCGTAGTGTTTTTATTCGTTAGAGAGGGCCCACCCTTGTGGCGCGGTATCGTCACAGATAGGTATAGCATCCCTGACACGGCAGCTGCAAGGGGTTGCGTCTAGCAGTGGTATTGAAAAGTCGAGCAACAGGAAGAACAAAATGACTGTCGACGAGCGTTTTAAAACATGTCGTGCTAGAGCATTAATTAGCTTAGCACGGTGACAAGGCAGAAATTGTAGATAAAACCACTTTGAAATGCCTGTATGATCAGTCATGTCAGAGGAAGATAACATGCAAGGAGTTCAATCTGCAGAATTTCGATAGGCACGTAGAACTGTGCCATGCCTCCAAGAAATCTTTTGGCACTGACTTTCGTATGCTTCTCACAATGATTGGTCAAAACGGGGAGAAGGCCGTGGAAGAGAACGGAGAGAACGACAAGCAGGATTGACTAGTACGCTGCGACATCTACTTATGCAGTGTAGATAAAACAGTCCTGATGTTCTGGTATTTAGTTCAATCCAGATTGCTGCAGACATTACACGACAGTATCCTGCCCTGACTGCATGATTACAGTCTAAGCAGTTTCTTCACGGAAAAGGTTCCATATAATTTTTTTAATGGTATTGGTGGTCACGGACGAGGACATCTAGCAGATATCAACATGACACCTGCTGAATGGATTGAAAGCCACAATTTTGCTGGCCTGACTCTTCGGACTATGACCGCTTTACAGTCACCCTCACATGTAACAAATGGTGTTCAGATTGACGATGTGCTTCGACTTTTCGCGTCTCTCGAGGATGCAGATGTTGTAAGTCTAAAAAAGCATGGAATGGTTGGTTACCTCGTTGTCACGTCCAGCGATGCAATGGCAATAAAACCAGGTCTTCAGTTCTCTTCGCAAGTAAATGGACTGATCGGATTGATGGACCCACCCGTGCTTTTGCCTGAAACGGTTAGGAACTAGTAACTAAATCGGACGCAGAAGTAGCTAATTACTTATATAAATGCAAGTTTAACAGGATTGGTACGGACAAGATGGCGGTACAGACGTGTCCGTAAGAGCTCCGCACCTGTTAGCTAATTACAAGGTAAAGAACGCCCGTCTATGGATAAAATTGCCCTCAGCAAAAAAAAAAACATTACTCTAAAGCGCACATCAACACAGCGAAGTGATTCTAGCGGTTCTGAATCAAGTTCTCCGTCAGATAAGCGACTCCGGAACACGAAGTACAAAGATAACGAAGGTGAAATCCAAGAAGTCTTCGAAGAAGCTGTTGAAGTCTCTCCCGCCAAAGAATTGGAAATGACTGATAAGATGTCAGAGAAGCTTGATGAAATATTAGGGAAGCTAAACAAGTTAGATAGTATTGAATCTACTTTAAATGATTTGTGTTCAAAGATGGCCATTGTGGAAGGTGACATATCGAAGCTGAAGGCTGACGCACGTGGTACTGATACTAAATTGCAGCAGATGGACGAGAGTTTAAAATGGTTTAATAAAGAAATGGAGGACACAAAATTGAAGACGAAGTTTCTTGAAGCGGCTAAAGAAGACCTACATACGAAGCAGCTTTATGCGGAAGCCTACAGCCGTAGAGAGAATTTGAAATTTTTTGGTCTGGCTGAAAAAGAAAACCAGGGCACAGTCAGCGAGGCGATAAATACACGTGAACTACTATTTGAATTTCTGAAGAATGGCCTTGGATTTGAAGATCCGGAAAACAAATTTGAATTGCAGAGAGTACATCGTTTGGGAAAACCCGCTTCTGGAAAAACACGACCGATTATAGCAAGATTTTTGCGTTACGAGGATCGCGAGATGGTTTTGAGAGCTTCGTTTCATCTTCGAGACCGCGAGATTAGAGTTCTAGAAAATTATCCGCAAGAAATTATCGAGCGCCGACGAAAACAGATGTCGAAGTTAAAGGAAGCAAAAAGAAACGGTATGAAAGTATCTTTTAGTAAAGCAGAACCGGACAAACTCTACATCAACGGTAAATTCGTTCCAGCATAATATTCTGTTTGGTAAAGCTATGCGCTTTCAA
This sequence comes from Platygyra sinensis, assembly GCA_019787425.1. NCBI lineage: Eukaryota > Metazoa > Cnidaria > Anthozoa > Scleractinia > Merulinidae > Platygyra > Platygyra sinensis. Next base: position 62,777 of record JAHPZR010000690.1, on the reverse strand, counting down.
TTCATTCCTCTTTTCGAGAGGTTAGGGTTAGTTCCAAATAAATTATCATTATTTTCTTCTGTGATTTGATATTGATTTGGCGGGCAGAAAGTTCTATAAATTTCATTTACGGCTAACAAGTTAAGGAGAGAGCTCTGAATGTTAGATGGAGTTTGATTTGTTCCATCGTTCATTCTTATTAGAGATGGATTATGTGTTTATTTGTTCATGTGTGTTCTTTTGTTGTAAATTATTCAGTTTTATTTCAGTGGGAAGTTTGTTTGTAGCAATCGCACTTTTGAGCTTTAAGCCGGCAAAGAAATTTCTCGTTTGTATTAAACTCAAAACAATCAGGAACAAAGTTATTATGGTTGTTCTTAATTCCTTCAACCTTCATTCTTTTTTGAGAATTTTAGCTTTTAGATTTGGAGGTTATTGCTCATGGATGTTAAAATCTCGTCAGATGCTTTAAAAATAGTTTCTTTGAATGTAAGGGGAGTTAGCAATTTTAAAAAAAGACGCACCATTTTCACTAGCCTGCGAACGCAGACGTATTTCCGGCTGTCACTGGTTCCGCCGAAAATAACGTCTGCGAACTCGAGCCAAAGATTGATTTCCGTGACGTCAAAACTTTTGTTTTGTTGTTGACCATTAAAATTCACCGATAGAATATGATACTCGCAAACACGCGCGACGCCGCGCGAGCCGGTGATAATTTTAGAATCATGAATTTGTTCGCAATGAGCTATGAGCGCCATCGAAACACCGAAGAAGATTTAACTTCCGAGGTTTGTTTGCTTTGCAAGGCAAAAGTTTCCACTGAAGAAAAGATAAAGATGTTTGGAAAAAACAAAATGGCCATTCACTGATTCTGCGTTCAAGTCGATCTGTCCGTTTATCATCAAAGCACGACACTTTCGCGCGTGATGTGACATATCTGTGACCTGAGTTTAGCTCTAACAAAGATGTCTTAGTTTACCTTTCCTATGAAAGGTGGTTCTCTGTATATTTCTCTCAGCAAATTGGTTGATTCTCTATTATGCTACATTTGTTTAAAGTAACATGCAGGCCCGCAAACGTTAGCCTCTTAGTGAATTATGGCCTTCGATTGCTCAACGGAATAATTTATTTTCTCAGTGGAGCCTTTAAGTAGAATCTTAATGCCGTTGTGTTTGCTACCTCTGTGGCAATTTTTATTTAAGTTTATTGGCTCATTCATGTTGCAACTATTGAATCGGTTGGATCAGTGGCATTCGATTCTCTATTACCGTGACCTTTTGTTTATTAGCCTGTGGTGACCTTACAGGATAATCTTTCATGATGTTTATCACGGACGGTTATGCAGGTCTCATATCCGAGTCCTTTCAAGGCTATTGTAGATCATTGTAGTCTCTTAGAAAAGTGCACCTCCATTATTTTGTTGCATTACAAGCATCCAACAGGTGTTAGTGTTTTGTAACCGGTTACCGTGTTGGAATTAAATTCTAGGATGCTGTATAATGATCTTGTTTGGCAAATGTTTTAGGTTGTTTTCTTCTCACATCACGAAACAGTGGGAGTCGTGTTAAGCCTGTCTACTCTACCATTTTCAACTGCCCTGATCTCTCACGGACCTGACATCACTGAGTGCGATATTGCGCTTATTCTACGTGAATTTAAGCCGCTGGCTCTGTCCTTCATCAGGTTAATCAGCGGCGAAACAACGATTACAATGTTCTTCTTACGAGTTGAATCCACACAAGAATACACTGTGGCGATTCGCAAAAACATTGCTAGTCGATTCAAAAACAAATCGCAAGGCTTCCGCTTGATGCTTATTGACGCTATCAAACCCGAAAACTTCCCTGAACTCATCCTCTGCAATTTTTTAACACGCGTTTGCGAGAGCTCCACGCACGATCTCTGTGTGTTACCTCTTCAGATATGCAAGGTGAAATGTGATTGGTTTTTGAGCGCTGACGTCACGGAAATCGTTCTCGTGGCTCGAGTTCGCAGACGTTATTTTCGGCGGAGACAACCGACAGCCGGAAATACGTCTGCGTTCGCAGGCTACATTTTCACATGGTGTCGCAAAAAGAATGCAGACGTGATTTTTTTACAGGAAACGCATTCAAATAAAGCAACAGAAAATCAATGGCAACGTGAGTGGGGCGGGAGAGTGCTTTTTTCACATGGCAGTCCAAATTCATGTGGCACCGCAATACTGATAAACAATAAGGTGAGTTGTACAGTGCTTTGTACAGTTCCGGATCCATTGCGGCGCTTTGTTATTTCCAAAGTTCAAGTTGATGATAAAGTATATGTACTTGTTAATATTTATGCACCAAACAAAGATAAAGACTCGATCCTTTTTTTTAAGAAACTGCATACTTTGCTTCAAACTGAAAATTTAGATTCCGAGGAGAACATTATTGTAGGCGGAGATTTTAATTGTCCATTAAATCCAACTTTAGATAAGAGAGGTGGAATAATCATACCAAGGAAATCGGTCGTGAACAGTATAGAATGTTTACAAAGTGAATTAGATCTGGTCGATATCTGGAGAGTAAAAAATCCTCAAACAAAAAGTTACACTTGGAGTCAAAAGTCACCTGTTATATTATGTCGTCTAGATTTTTGGCTTATCTCCAATAACCTTTGCGATTCTGTAAATTCAACTGATATTATCCCGGCAATAAGAACTAATCATGCGGCAATTAGTTTAAACCTTGGAGAAATTGGAGAGGTAAAGGGACCTGGCATGTGGAAAATGAATGTATCGTTATTAGATGATGAATAATATTTAAATTATTTGAGTGTTAACATACCTAAATGGAAATTAGAGGGGGAAAAAGAATTATCAGATAAACGAAGCGTTTGGGACTGGATTAAATACAATATTAGAAGGCACGCTATCAGATACTCTAAGGAAAAAGCCAAACAGAGAAATGACAAAGAAAGGATGATTCAACGGGAATATGAGGAAGCTACCCGGCGTTTTGAAAAAGACCCTAGTGACTACAATAAATCTCGGTTAAATGAAATTAAAGAGAAACTGGAATTATTTTATGAAGAAAAAACAAATGGAATTATTGTACGTGCAAGAGCTCGCTGGCATGAGCACGGAGAAAGAAGCACTAAGTATTTTTTGAACTTAGAAAAAAGGAATCATGTTAAAAAAACACATCAGAAGATTGGTAATTAGCGGCGCTATAACAACAGACCCATACCAAATACTTTCCGAACAAAAAAAATTCTATTATAACTTGTACAAAACAAAAGCGGTAGACAAGGACTCTGTCCAATCTTTTCTAAAAAATTTAAGTATACCGCAATTGTCTGAAGAACAAAAACAATCCTGTGAAGGCCAGATTACCATAGAAGAATGCAAAAATATTTTAGAAACGTTTCAAAACAACAAGTCTCCAGGAAATGACGGTATCCCAATTGAATTCTACAAAACCTGTTGGGATCTTATTTGTCAACCATTCATTAATTGCGTTAATGAGTCCTTCGTAAAGGAGGAAATGTCAAATTCCCAAAAGCAAGCCGTTATTACTCTAATAGAAAAACAAGGGAAAGATCGCACGCTGATAGAAAATTGGAGACCTATCTCTCTGGTCAATGTTGATGCTAAAATAATCTCGAAAGTGATCGCTTCAAGAATTAAAAATGTTTTACCCTATATCATTCACAGCAATCAAACTGGTTACGTCAAAGACAGTAAGATCGATTTTTGACATCATGGATTTCACTGAAAAAGAAAATATACCTGGTTTGATGATATTTATCGATTTTCGTAAAGCATTTGACACTTTAGAGTGGAGCTTTTTATTTAACTGTCTAGATTCCTTTAATTTTGGCCATGAATTTAAGCGATGGATAAGCACTTTTTATAAAAATATTCAAAGTTGTGTAGTAAATAATGGTCTGACTTCAGAATACTTTAATCTTACACGCGGAGTTAGACAAGGTGACCCTTTGTCTCCTTATCTTTTTCTTTTAGCTGTTGAGATTTTAGCAATTGCCATTGAGGAAAACAAAGAAATAAAAGGAATTGTTATTGATCAACAAGAGACCAAATTATTACAATACGCTGATGATACAACGGCGGTCCTCTCTGATACAGAGTTGGGCTATAAACTTTTTCAATTGTTAGACAAATTTTAAAAAGTGTCAGGTTTAAAGGTGAATAGTTCAAAGACAGAAGGACTCTGGATAGGATCTTTGAAAGGAAGTGAAATGAAACCACTTGGAATCAAATGGCCACACGATCCCATAAAAGCCCTGGGGATCTTCTTCTCGTACGATAAAAAATTACTATATACGAAGAACTTCACAGAAAAACTTGACAAGATAAAAAAATTAATTAATATCTGGTCCTCCAGAGGATTATCCCTTTACGGAAAGGTGACTATAATTAAATCTCTGCTCCTACCAAAGATTGTGTACACGTCATCTTTGTTGCCTACCACTGAAAATATAATTAAAGAATTAAATTTGATTTATAACTTTTTATGGAAAGGTAAAGACAAAGTAACTAGAAAATCTGCGATAAATGATTATGAAGGAGGAGGCATTAAAATGGTCGATAATGAAAGCATGATTAAATCTCTCCGTCTCGCCTGGCTAGAAAGAATCTTTGGTGATAATTCTGGCGCATGGAAAAATTATTTAGAATATCTTCCTAAAGAAACAGGTGGTCTGATTATTTTTAGTTGCAACTATAACGCCAAAGACTTAACCATCAGTTCGCAATTCTACATGGAGTTACTGACGTGGTGGTCTGAATTTCGGAGAGATAATGCGATTGAAACTAATTGGCTTTACCGAATTTGGAATAATCAGGAAATAAGAATAAACAACAAACCAGTCTTTTATAAAAGGTACTTTAATTATGGAATTCAGACGGTGGGTGATTTGCGTTTCGATCTTAACAACATTGATTCTTATGAACTAATCGCAAAACACATACAGAAGACGAACTTTCTGGAATGGACCGGTCTTCGCCACTCTGTACCGCTAGTTTTAAGGAATGCCTATCATAATCCAGATCATACAGCCCTAAATCCATCTTTTAAAATTGATTGCGGCCTTTTTGATGTAACTAAAAAGAAATCGAAAGATTATTACTCCCTTTTTGTCCGTAAAAAGGCTTGTTTTCCAAATAACACAAGAAAATTAAGGAGTGAATTTAATTTAACTGATGAGACATTGAAAAAAGCTTTCTTTCTTCCCCATTCAGTTGCTTTTGAGCCGTATGTCAAAGCCTTTCAGTTCAAAGTATTGAACTCTATACTCTACACGAATTCAAAACTACACAAAATTGGGTACATTGCGGATGATCTATGCAGTTTCTGCAAATGTGAATCAGAAACAATGCAGCATCTCTTTTATTATTGCTCTTATTCAATTTCTTTCTGGGAAGATTTCGAATTATATTACTTATCTTTGACACAACAGCAGATACATCTTAATCTGAAAGATATATTAATCGGTATTTTAACACCTGAACTTCCCTTACTTAATTACTTATTACTCGTAGGAAACATTTATTTGTGGGCGTGTAGAAGGAATAAAGAACTTCCAAGTATACGTGGTTTTAAATCAAAAGTCAAATTAAAGTATGAGACGGAAAAATATATCTGTACAAAAAATAATAATTTAGATATGTTTAAGAAAAAGTGGGCAGCATCAATACAAGAAGTAGCTGAATAACTTAAAGCGTGTGGGGTTCAAATTAGTGTGACTTTGCTATGAAGCTGTTCATGAGTGTGTGTATCTGTGTGAGTGTGAATTATAGCTGTGTTATACTGTAGGTCCTGTATATTATGTTTACTTAATTAGTATAGTATTGTAATGAATTTTGTGTAAATAGTTAATAGCTGTGTGTAATGCAATAAATAAATAAATAAATAAATAAATAAAGATAAAAAAATAAAAAAATAAAAACAGCCAGGCTCTAGAAGTTCATGTCACTTCTATGGATGACACAGTCTCACAGCCTGTAGCAGTATATTACGGCTCTTGACGATATGCATCAAAGCCTTCATATCCTTGACGTCTGTAAAGCCTACATTCTTGAAAACCGGGAATTAGCGTGTACCTTCAAGTGCAACAGCTGCTGGGATGGAAAAAAAGTGTGCCCGGGATGTGCTGCTGTCGGACTAAAAGAGTGGCATCCAGGCTCCAGACCTTGTATACCTTGCCACAACAAGAAAGTAGAATGAAAGAGACTCCTGCAACCTGGGTGGTGTACCGGACTGCGAATCTAAGCAAAAGGCTTTCTTAGAGCGTTTATCTCCTTGCTTTCCTGACACTTTCCAACAGCATATGCCAGATCCTCCCCACAACATCAAATTGGTCCGGTCTGCTATATTTTGGTACTGAGTTTTTTATCGATAACAGGCTCGAGAACCTGAGAATGCTTGTTGTCGTCAGAAAAGATAGCAATCCTGCTGTATCATCACCCATGAAAAAAACTGTAACACTTAAGGCGCTCAAAAACAAGGACAGAATGTCTATCGAAACAGCAATAGAGGTATTGTCCCCTGAGGTTCAGCGGGCCATACTAACAGACGATGTCGTTACCACTATTGTACCCGAAATTTATACTTTTTGGCGGCAAAATATACCAGGGATTCTGACATGTCCTGTAGACGCTGCTGTTCATTTACCAACGGGGGCTACACTGAAAATTGAAAAGATCTGTTTCAGCCCCAAAGTGTCAATTCAGCCCTGCTGGGGAAAGTCTGATTCAAACCTTCCTGGAGCCATTTGAGCGTAATCTGGGCCAAAAAAGCTACATCAAAAAGCTATTCCAGCCCACGTTAGGGCCCATTTCAGCCCAAGGACCAAATCAGCCCTAGCCAATTGGACTGTACTGGCCCTGATTTAAGGGAGCCAAATTAGACCCAAAAATAGGACTGTATTTTACTCACCGAATCGGCCCTATTTCTAGGGCTAAAACAGATATTTCTGATTTACAGTGTATAGGGAACTGGTTCTAGCTTTGAAAAGTTCGAGTTTGCGTGGTAACGTTCTCCTTTCAATGGCTCTCTTCGTGAGTGGAGAGGTTTTGATCGGAGCTCGAGCGAAACGGGCACTTTTATGAGGCCGAGTTTGGTAAGACATTTTATTGCCACGGTTTGCAAAGTGCCTGGGGCATCATTAAGTCCGGGAAGGCTTAAATGGGCGCTCGTTGCTCAAAGAATCGAGCTTCGGGCACAATCTGAGAGACCCCAGCGGATAACGTGGATAACGTCTCTGCCCAGCTCTGCACACCGTGAAGAAGTCTCCAGCAGGCAATAAGGGACAAATTGGTTAGTTTGAACTTAAGAAAAGAGGGCCAAGGAAGTATTTGGCTGTGATTCTTGCCTGGCTGGAGACTTAATAAATTGTGTTGTTATTGCCAGGATTAATGTTTCCCGCACAAAATGAACACGGATTTCCCAGAATGCATTGCGAGAAATTGAAATAATGTTTACTTCACTATTACAGTGAGACTGTTCTGTTGTTGTTGTTTCAGTTTTGTACGACGGACAAGCGACGGACATGCTGATCTTTGAACAAAGGTGAGTGGCAGGCTAAAGGCCGTTTATAGCGAAGGTTTATTGACATTATCTGATGTTATATTTTTGGTCATGTGTCGAGCGACTCTGGAATTTTATTTTGTGTCAAAAAAAAGCCGCCGTCGTAGTACTGCACAGACTGAATCGTTCTTGTTGATTTTGTTTATTCCCCGGCCGGAATGGTCAGTACAGTTATTTTCTGCTTTATGCATCGGTACCGATTATGAAACCACTGCGGCATGAAATCAAGTGTTGTCTAAAACCGAGTGCGAGGGGAAAAGATTTACGAGAGATAACGTAAATTTTTTAACACGTGTGGTGGAATTTTCTTTAAACAAGGTTTTTGTTTTGTGGTTTTTTTTTCAGATGTGTTGTGGCTTAGTGGTTTCACTCGCCCCCTCGGAGCTGGAATATTTACACTCTTAAATGTTTATATTATCTGTTCTCTGCTGTGGAATCACGAACATTAAGCGGCTCTGATGTGGAATCACGAACAAAGCGAAGCGAAACGTCATGTAAGATAACATTACTTTAAATCTATTTTCTTGGGTCGGTGATTAGTCTTCAAAAACACTTGTATTAAAATTCTGACACCTCCTGACCCGTCTTTTGAAATAGAATCCCTCGTTCAGTATGGCGATGTATTTGATATGTAACGCAACTCTGTTTGGTACACTATTTTTTTTATATAAGAATGTTGTTTTTCCAGGCTGAATATTCTTATTTTTCGGCCCATTTCAGGCTGAAAATATTCTTGTGTTATTCTTAAATTATAGCTTATGACATTTCCGTTTTAGAATTTATTGAGTTATCGATTGCAAGTGTTTGGTATCTAGATCTGTATCGCGTTACATTGTGCACGTGCTCCATCGCTTTTCATTGCACTCAGCTAGGTAGACGTGGCTAGATGTCACGTCAAAAGACACTTGCCGGTTTTGGCTTTAAAAAAGCGTTTCAAAAGCGTTTCACACAATAGCGTTGAACACTTTGCTGTTGTTAGTGGACGTTTTTTTCGTTTTTTTGACTAGTTTCGCTGTTTAGAGAGAGGATTAATTTTGTACACAAAATTATATCGATCCTTTTCAAGATCTCAGCTTCGGCTTTATTCTTAAAATATTCTTAAAATTTCCCAAATTTCATACTCGATATTCTTATAAAATATATTCTTATATAAAAAAAGAGCGTTTTCTTAATCACAAGTCCCTCAAACGTTAACCCTCAGCAAACCGTACTTATTGTTTGCAAACTTTGCCCTGATCTAACCCTAAGCCTTACCTCCTCAACAACCCATAATCTGGCCTTCAGTTTACCAACATACACAGCTGAAGCTGAACTTTAGATATCCACCTTAACCAACTTAGCGTAACATTCTTTTCCTGCAAAGGCTATATAAGTTTAACTCAGTGGATCAAGTCATGTCTTATGACAATTGAAATCAGTTGACACACTTCACGCCTAACCCTAAGCTCTCCCTAACCCTAAGCTATACCTAACCCTAAGCTATACCTAACCATAAGCAATACCTAACCCTAAGCTATCCCTAACGCTAAGCTCTCCCTAAACCTAAGCTATCCCTAACCCTAAGCTATACCTAAACCTAAGCAATACCTAACCCTAAGCTATCCCTAACCCTTAGCTATCCCTAACCCTAAGCTATCCCTAACCCTAAGCTATACCTAACCCTAAGCTATACCTAACCCTAAGCTATCCCTAACCCTTAGCTATCCCTAACCCTAAGCTATCCCTAACCCCAAGCTATTCCTAACCCTAAGCTATCCCTAACCCTAAGCTATCCCTAACCTTATGCTATACCTAACCCTAAGCAATACCTAACCCTAAGCTATCCCTAACCCTAAGCTATCCCTAACCCCAAGCTATCCCTAACCCCAAGCTATCCTTAACCCCAAGCTATCCCTAACCCTAAGCTATCCCTAACCCCAAGCTATCCTTAACCCCAAGCTATCCCTAACCCTAAGCTATCCCTAACCCTAAGCTATCCCTAACCCTAAGCTATCCCTAACCCTATGCAATACCTAACCCCAAGCTATCCTTAACCCCAAGCTATTCCTAACCCTAAGCTATCCCTAACCCTAAGCTATCCCTAACCCTAAGCTATCCCTAACCCTAAGCTATACCTAACCCTAAGCTATACCTAACCCTAAGCTATCCCTAACCCTTAGCTATCCCTAACCCTAAGCTATCCCTAACCCCAAGCTATTCCTAACCCTAAGCTATCCCTAACCCTAAGCTATCCCTAACCTTATGCTATACCTAACCCTAAGCAATACCTAACCCTAAGCTATCCCTAACCCTAAGCTATCCCTAACCCCAAGCTATCCCTAACCCCAAGCTATCCTTAACCCCAAGCTATCCCTAACCCTAAGCTATCCCTAACCCCAAGCTATCCTTAACCCCAAGCTATCCCTAACCCTAAGCTATCCCTAACCCTAAGCTATCCCTAACCCTATGCAATACCTAACCCCAAGCTATCCTTAACCCCAAGCTATTCCTAACCCTAAGCTATCCCTAACCCTAAGCTATCCCTAACCCTAAGCTATACCTAACCCTAAGAAATACCTAACCCTGAGTTATCCCTAACCCTAAGCTATCCCTAACCCTAAGCTATCCCTAACCCCAAGCTATCCCTAACCCCAAGCTATTCCTAACCCTAAGCTATCCCTAACCCTAAGCTATACCTAACCCTAAGAAATACCTAACCCTGAGTTATCCCTAACCCTAAGCTATCCCTAACCCTAAGCTATCCCTAACCCCAAGCTATCCCTAACCCCAAGCTATTCCTAACCCTAAGCTATCCCTAACCCTAAGCTATCCCTAACCCCAAGCTATCCCTAACCCCAAGCTATCCTTAACCCCAAGCTATCCCTAACCCTAAGCTATCCCTAACCCCAAGCTATCCTTAACCCCAAGCTATCCCTAACCCTAAGCTATCCCTAACCCTAAGCTATCCCTAACCCTATGCAATACCTAACCCCAAGCTATCCTTAACCCCAAGCTATTCCTAACCCTAAGCTATCCCTAACCCTAAGCTATCCCTAACCCTAAGCTATCCCTAACCCTAAGCTATACCTAACCCTAAGCTATACCTAACCCTAAGCTATCCCTAACCCTTAGCTATCCCTAACCCTAAGCTATCCCTAACCCCAAGCTATTCCTAACCCTAAGCTATCCCTAACCCTAAGCTATCCCTAACCTTATGCTATACCTAACCCTAAGCAATACCTAACCCTAAGCTATCCCTAACCCTAAGCTATCCCTAACCCCAAGCTATCCCTAACCCCAAGCTATCCTTAACCCCAAGCTATCCCTAACCCTAAGCTATCCCTAACCCCAAGCTATCCTTAACCCCAAGCTATCCCTAACCCTAAGCTATCCCTAACCCTAAGCTATCCCTAACCCTATGCAATACCTAACCCCAAGCTATCCTTAACCCCAAGCTATCCCTAACCCTAAGCTATCCCTAACCCTAAGCTATCCCTAACCCTAAGCTATACCTAACCCTAAGAAATACCTAACCCTGAGTTATCCCTAACCCTAAGCTATCCCTAACCCTAAGCTATCCCTAACCCCAAGCTATCCCTAACCCCAAGCTATTCCTAACCCTAAGCTATCCCTAACCCTAAGCTATCCCTAACCCTAAGCTATACCTAACCCTAAGCTATACCTAACCCTGAGCTATCCCTAACCCTAAGCTATCCCTAACACTAACCTATCCCTTTCCCTAACCCTAACCTGACCCTTGCATTTAGTACAGTACACAGTAAAAACTAAGTAGCCTCAAAAGGCTCTTATAAAATTTGTATTTCTCGGAAGTTAGGCTGTTTTGCCTTCTCAAATTAGGTTCTTGTTTTGTTGGAGGTAAAATTGGGTTTGTTTGGGAGAATATCTAGTAGTATTTATACATGTTGTTATCTGGGTTGAAATAACTTCAATTTAAGCTAATAGAAACTCTTAAGTTTGCTATTATAATAAATTGACTTTAAGAACTCTGTAGAATCTGCTTCAACATTATTTTCTATTTCATCAGGTTCTTTCAAAACATTAGCCTAAAGAGTATCTGTGGGTTTTTGGGGTACTACAAACCTGACATGATAACAAGTGTCACATGCATGGTTCACTGTTGTCTTTTTTCTCAGATGAAATAAAATATTGGTTTGAATTGTGTTTGTTTGAGACTTAGAGAAAATTAACATTGCTTAACTGCTTTACACCTTCATTTGTTATGTTGTTGTCCCCGAGGTTTAAGATACTCAACTGACTATTTACAGTATATACACTGAAAATTGAAAAGATCTGTTTCAGCCCCAAAGTGTCAATTCAGCCCTGCTGGGGAAAGTCTGATTCAAACCTTCCTGGAGCCATTTGAGCGTAATCTGGGCCAAAAAAGCTACATCAAAAAGCTATTCCAGCCCACGTTAGGGCCCATTTCAGCCCAAGGACCAAATCAGCCCTAGCCAATTGGACTGTACTGGCCCTGATTTAAGGGAGCCAAATTAGACCCAAAAATAGGACTGTATTTTACTCACCGAATCGGCCCTATTTCTAGGGCTAAAACAGATATTTCTGATTTACAGTGTATTTTCTTTAGCAACCAATTTACCCATCAAATCATGATGTCTGATTTCCACTGCCCTGCCATGCTTTCATCCATTGCTGGTGAAAACAGTTCAGGTTTACGTGATGGTAGAAAAAGTCTGTTTCAGAATCCTTCGGGACTCTATGCCAACCTCATTTTCGTATGTGATAGCGGTAATGCATCGATCAGGATCATTGACATTTCCAGATTGGTGTCAAGAAAGAAAAATGACTCTCTTTTCTATGAAGCAAGTGAGTCTGAAGACCAAGGCGACAGTATTCATATTGCTAGAAAGTATACCATCACTCGCTCACTTTCTTTGATTTCAACAACTAGTTTGCAGCTACAGAGACCATTTTCAATTTGTGCCGGACGCAAAATTCTGTAAGATTATCCCGACTTCTAAGTCGGTGACACCACACAGGTAATAGTTTTTAAGCTTACAGATTTAACGATAAACAGTTCGTGCAAGGGAGGACTACAAAGACTGTACACGGGACCAAACAGCGAAGAGAGCATTCTACCAGTCTCTTTAAACTTGTTATCAAGAAAACATTTTTGTCGCTAATGGGCATGCTGAGCAGCCGTGTATTCTTGTTTTGCACAGTAACACAGGCGTTTTGCTACGACGTATTGCTTCCTCTCTTCTCCCGT
>JAHPZR010000690.1:37500-40000 GCA_019787425.1 Platygyra sinensis | reverse complement strand
AATTTTTTGCAATTTAATTCAAGGCAGAAACTATTAAAAGATAATAAGCAGATAATTAAATAAATATTTCAACGGAGTGTATTATTTAACAATATCCACCACTTTCACCTACACTAAGGCGGATAATTGTTTTAGAATATACCACACAAGCTGAATAACTAGCGGACCAAAGATTAACTTTGTTTGTGATAATATACCGACAAAAGCCATTTTGTTTTTCTTCGGCTACCCGGAGGTGAATAGAACTTGGCTAATCGCCTCCGAGCTAGCCGATCAGCGTGCGCGAAAAGTACTATTCACTAGGGCCGGTGTATCCGAACAAATCGCTAAAAATGGGCTCTTCTGACTTCGTCTTTCGAAAATATAAGCAAGACAGTGCCTTCCGTGTAAGTGGTGTTTTGCAGCTCGCTAAAACAGGCCCTCCGGTAGCGAAAACCTTCCCACTTCTTCTTTTATTTCTCTCAGATGGGTTTTCCACACCTTATGACGTCAACTGTACAAATATGCATATTTTGACCGCACGCGGAATGTTGCAGATTTTGACTCGAATTGGACAACTTTGAAGCTTGAGAAAAACTTCGTACGCGCTTGTTCGAAGCCCAAACCCAAAAATTACGACTCAGAGGATAATAGACTTCAATATTTTAGAATAAATAGGTAGGCGAAAATTTCATTTCATAGGCACTTTAATACAAATATATAGCTACCTGGAGCTATGAAAACCGGGTTAGCAAACATTTTTTAACTTTTCACAACTTCCCCTGTCTAATAGTTTGTTTACTGTGTTGTTTGCTTATCTCGCGTTTTTTTTTTTTTTTCGCTTGTTTTGTGGTTAGGGAGTTGTGCAGAAGTGGATGTAGATCTAGGCATGTCATCGCGTAGTTGAACTGCGGTTTCGCCAAAATAGCCAGCCATTAAGACTGTTTCGTCGGTGTTTAGCTTAGCTGATTGTACCTTGGAAAAGCAATTCTCGACTCAGGGGTATTGGATCTAGGTCTAGTTTCAGCAGGACTCTAATGGTATTGAACCATAGGCCGGTTTTTTTCCGAAACGTTAAGCTATTAAGAAGGTGGTCATTTGCGCACCATGTCTCATTCAATTTGTTGTCTATTCCATGCGAAATCCTGTTGTTTACAGTACTGTTTTGCTTATTATTTAAGTTGCCATGTAAGCCTTAACCAAGCACTCGTTCGCTTCAGTTCATTCAACATAAATCTATCAAGTTTGAAATGACACCCCTTTGAAACTTCGCGAAGTCAGATTACGGGATAAAGGTTCTAAAGTTTGCGTCATTTGAAATTTGCTCTCGTTGAAATGCTTCTAGGGACCATTGTACTTACCGAGCGGGCTCAGAAAAACGCTATTAATCGGCCTTTGAACGAATTTTATTGTTTTTAATTGTCAAGTAGTAGAATGAGTTGAACGTTTTGATAACCCGGTTTTCAAAAATCCAGGTATACATAAAAGCTTAAAAGATATCAAATATCATTATCTCAATGGATTAAAGTTGCAAGCACTTAATTTTCAGGCGACAGTTCTGGGTTTTGTCTGATATTTCAATCTGTCATCACTCTACAATGCCTTAGAGCACATACAAAGAATATGAGGCTGATTACACCTAGGAAAGACCTTTCACTGATCTCGAACGAATTTTCAGTTGCCCCTCTGTGATTTCTGTGAATTAATTATATAAAATCCAAAATTTAAAGCGGCCTAACAGTATATATCAAAGTCCTTACAATTACCTATTAAGAGTGAAAGGTTTTGACATTCAATACTGCTTTTAAAACTCTAGCCGTTATTCTTCTCTATTATTATGGAAGGTTGTGGTTTCGTCGAAGTTCATTTGCACACATGAACAACATCAAATACTTCACCTTTGCTAGTGTCTAGTTAACAATTAGACCCGTAGCCCCTTCGGGATACGAGTCAAAAATTTTGGGCAACTTAGATTTTTGGGCAGAAATTTGGGCAGAGCCGGATTTTAAAGATGTTTCGAGCTGTTTTTTGAATAGGTAAATATTTTCTATTTTTACCTGATGTCGGCATTGTAAAGCCAGTCAAATTCACACGAGACAGCCGTTGCCTAGCACGTGACGAGCTTCTGGTCATTAGTAAAGCGGATCATAACTTGATATACAGCTGGGTTTTTTTTCTGTTTTTGTTTTTGGCACTGTACTGTACTGCACTACACTAGCTGGTGTTGTAAATTAATTACAATCAATTTCGGCATAAAATTCTAGAACCATATCGGAGATTATCGACTGGAGTCTGGAAACCCAGAAGATCTGAGTCACGTGCTAGGCAACCACCTCTCGTGTGAATTCAACTGCGTCAAGCCAGAA
Source organism: Platygyra sinensis (assembly GCA_019787425.1). NCBI lineage: Eukaryota > Metazoa > Cnidaria > Anthozoa > Scleractinia > Merulinidae > Platygyra > Platygyra sinensis. Next base: position 37,655 of record JAHPZR010000690.1, on the reverse strand, counting down.
AAATTCACGCCCGTAGTTTCGTAAAAATTTACGCGACAGTAGAAGTAAATTCGCATCTTGCTTGCGTTTTCTTGTAGAACTCTCCTTGCACCACATTAGACATGTGAAATCCAGCGCCACAGAAACGAAAGCGGGCCTATCGCTATCTCGTTAAA
>JAHPZR010000690.1:15000-30000 GCA_019787425.1 Platygyra sinensis | reverse complement strand
TTCTCCTCAGGTAGCGAGGCAAAACCATGCCGACTGCTTAGAAGGTTCGAAAAGAAGACGGTATAGGAGGCATCTTGTAAGGTTTTCTTCTATGGCAGTGTCTGTAGGTTTAAGTTGTTGCGGATAAATAACATATTTGTCCGTCCATTAGATATATCTTGAATCAAATCTTATTTTTGCCCAGTGTTTATCGCTTATGAACTTTGATTCTGTTCTGACTGGGTTCCTTCAATACTACCATGACCTTAGGCTGATTATTTTATTTCCGTGCAAAAAAAACAACAACAACAACAAGAGCAATAATTTCAACAATGGAATTAATGGAGGGTTTGGGCAAGGTTTAACTATAATTTCTGGAGAAACAATGACTTTTGGGCCTTTACGTTTTAACCGTCAGTGAGCTACAAGTTTCAAGTTTCAAGTTTATTAAATCTTCCAAAAGAATTAGTTACAGTGAACACCGCCTGCAAATAGCGAGCTAATCTAGGCAGGCGGTTGTTAAGGACACACGAACACGAATTACTAGTTGAAGGCGTTAAAAAAGTCGAGTTTGAATACATTATTTGTCAAGAGAGGAAAAAAAGTGATGAAAAGTGGAAAAAAATATCAGTATAAGTTATGATTGAATTATAATTAAGATGCCTTTTTTATTTCAGAAATAAGAGTGCTAGTGTCAGCATAACTGTCCAGAGTTTCTAAAGTTTCAAATAGTAATGCTTTAATTTTCTTTTTGAATATGTGCTTTGGTAATCTTCGATAGCTTTCGGGGATGCTGTTCCAGATTTTAGCCCCAACGATGGAAAAAGAGTTTTTATGATGATTGAGCCTAGAATGATTAATATAGTAGTTACCAGAAGATGCTGAGCGGGTATTATACTGATGTATGTATGCTACGACCTGTTCTAGTTAGGTCCCTCTGGTAGAATCTAGGGCCACATATTCACATTACTTTTACTTGAAGCAGTGGCCTCACGATTTCTCATAAGCTCAAACGGGTGAACCCTTCATGACGACCAATGTCAATCTTATTTTGCAGACCTATACCGCTTGAATCAAGAAAGACTTAACACATTCAAAAAACATGGAGAGCCAGTATTATGGAGTTGTCCTTATGGTAGAATTGTAAAATGTACGAAATTCTGGTTAAAAAACGAGCAAAACCTGATTAGAACAGTCGGGAACAAACTGCAACTGAACGTTTTACGATAATGATGGTGACAATGAAGCCCACGATCTCGACCCGCTGGGGTAAAGGGGGCGATAACGATTGTCGACGGTATGTTACTGAATCACAAGCCGCGTCTTAAAGGTTTGTTATAGATGACAGTGACAATGAAGCGGTCGACGTACAAATGACTAGTTAGGCAAATTTATCACATACGGGGTAAAATTACTGAATGCTGATTGGCTGAGACAGAGGGCATTTTTTCTTAATCACGAGGGCCATTTTGGTAATCAAGAGGACATGATTACTTGATGCTGATTGGCTGAGCACGCCTGCATTAAGTTGGTTTCCCGCTTGAAACGGATTTTGAAAATCATCGCGTCTGAGTTTGATCTTAACACAGTTATTTCATCTTAACTTGAAAGAGAATCACCATGCAACAAAGCGCACTGCCAGTCTTTTGGTGGAAAAGCAAAAGGATTTTTTCGACTAAAACTGTATTGATTCGCAGCTTAAAAAACCTTTGAGTGGGGACGGCTGGTGTAAGACGAAACATAGAATTACAGAATTTCATAAGTTAGTTTCTTAGTTTTGCATCGGGTCGCCTTATTAGTATTACAGCCCACCTTATCGGCGTAAAAACAGCGTAAGTTGTGTTGGTACGTGTCGCTGCTGGACGACGATAAAACACTGCTGGTTTGTTTTGGACAGCTTTATTCGCGAACTTACACCGGATAAATTCTCTTTTTACCGCTCACGTTTTACAAAACTCAACTCCTCGCTTTTACACGTGCAGACGAGGTCCTTAGCAAAGAGTTGACCTGTCATTCGTAACCTAGTAACGCGACCGGAAATGAAAGTTCAGGAAGCGGGAGGCACATCCCCGCCCCTAGTCGAGACACAATGTTCGTCGAGACGATTATACGTTCTACTCTTCCGCTTCCTGTACCAAGCAAAGTTTTGTGATTGGTCTTTTATATTCCCCGTGCTGGGTACGCACAGTAACAGCTCGAACTAACCCATCCCGCCCAGGATGAGTAGACACGATTCTGCCCAATGGCCATACTCCTCGCGGCTGATTTGGCTCAGCAACTAGAACAACATCTCCTTCTTTGAGGTTCTGTCTCTTCTCTTTCCACTTCTTCCTTTGTGTCAGGCTAGGAAGGTATTCTTTGGTAAAACGTCTCCAGAAGAAATTAGCTAGCGCTTGGGACTGTCGCCACAGTTTTGTCGAGTTAATCTCTCTGTGACTAACTTCAGCATCTTCATAACTCGGATTCGCCCGCAACAGCAAGAAATGGTTTGGGGTTAACGCTTCAATGTCCCCTGCATCATTGGACACATGAGTAATCGGTCGACTGTTTAGTATTCCTTCTGCTTCAACTAGTGCAGTTCTCAGCACTTCTTTGGAAACAACCCTGTCTGCCAGAATTGCCTTCAACGTCTTCTTGGTGCACTGTACTAGTCTCTCCCATGCTCCTCCAAAGTGCGGGGCACTTGGCGGCTGAAATTTCCACTCGATTTCCTTAGGCGCACAGAAATTTTGTATCCTCTCTTCATCCAATTGTTTGATGCATTTCTGCAACTCATTATTTGCACCAACAAAGTTCGTTCCATTATCGCTGTGGATGCTCTGCGGTCGTCCACGTCGCGCAATGAACCGTTTCAATGCCATGATGAAATGATCTGTTGAAAGATCATCCACAAGTTCAAGGTGGCATGCTCTAGTACTCATGCAAGTGAACAAACACCCGTACACTTTAACTTCACTGCGTCTTTCCTTAACTAACATAGGTCCAAAAAAGTCAACTCCAGTGTTCCTGAACACCATTCCTGGCTCAAGTCGGCACTCTGGTAGACTTCCCATTCGCTGCTCTTGAGGCTTTACTGTCTGGCGATAGCAGTAGTTACACTTGAATTTCGCGTTTCGCACCACTTGGCGACCATGGATGATCCAATACTCCTGCCGAATCTGATTAAGCAAGTGCTCAGTTGGCGGGTGGTGGTAGATACGATGCATTTCTTCAACGATCAGCTGTGCAAGTTCATGGTGCGAGTCAATTATCTTGGGATATCGTGTTCTGTAAGGCAGGCATTGTGCTCTCTGCAGCCTTCCACCGACAACCAAGAACCCATCTTCCAACCTTGGATCAAGAGATTTGATTCTACTCTTCTTGTGGATCTCCTGACCCATCTCCAGACACTGTATCTCATCGCTGAATGACTCAACTTGCGCCCTCTTCCCAAGATAATTCTGAGCAGCTCTCAATTCGTTCGACGTAAGTGCTCCCAGTAGACGTGTTTCCTTCTTAGCTCTTACATTGTTTGCAAATCGCATCACATAAGCTGTAACCCTTCTCAGTTTAGTCAGCGACGAATATTTCTTCCACCCTAACAGGACCTTGTCTTCCTGAGATGCTCCAGCCCATCTTTCCTTCTTCTTTTCTTTCATGTCATCATTTTCGCAAGGCGCTTTGACTTTATTTTCTGGCCAGAGCTCTGCTGATTCATATAGGAACTTGGGTCCGCTACTGTAACGAAAGCCCGTGCCAAGTTCGGTAGGACTTAGTCCCCGGGTGATGTCATCTGCAGGATTAGCCTCTGTCGGCACATATCTCCAACTCACTGCGCCCGCCCCTAGTGTGGCTTCCAGATTGCTCATAATTGTGTGAATCTCAGAAACGCGGTTGCCGACGAATGCTTTGTAAGTGGACCTTGTCTGGCGGATCCAATGTAGGACTGTGGTAGAGTCACTCCAGAAAGTTATCTTCTCTATCTTTGTGACCATTTCTTCTACCAGTGTTTGAGTTAACCGCACAGCAACTAAAGCTCCTATGAGCTCCAGTCGGCAGATAGACTGTGACTTTAATGGAGCAACACGGCCTTTTCCCGCTATAATACTACACTCTACCGTGTCATCTGTAAACGCTCGTCTTAGGTAGGCACACGCGCCATAAACATTCTGGCTAGCGTCGCAAAACACATGAAGTGCAGTCTCTCGGACAGGTTTCTGTTCTTGAAGAAGAGCTCGCGGAATTCTCACTTTATCAAGCTTTTCTGCTTCCTTGCGCCATTCACGCCACTCTCGAAGATCAGCTTCTTTCAATTCGTCATCCCATCCGTACTTCATACGATTTAGATTCTGCAGGATGATTTTACTTCTGATTGAGAACGGAAGGACAAGTCCTCGCGGATCCCAAACAGAGAATGCTTGGCTCAAGATCTTCCTCTTCGTCGTACCTGGATCACCCTTCAGTCCGGTAAACTGCAGCATATCTTCCTGGGCATCCCAAATGACGCCCAAAGTTCTGTCTGTTGGTAACTTATCTTCACTCAGTTCGAGGAATCGGGGAGATCTATCTTGCTCCGGGATGGTTGCCATGACGTCTGGGTCATTTGTCAGCCATTTGTGTAGGCGGAAACCTCCACGACGCAGCAACTCTGTCATCTGCTTCCTCATTTCAATAGCTTCCTCGCGAGAATCGGTTGATGGTAGACCATCATCCATGTAAAAGTTCTGGTAGACAGCTTTCACACCCAGAGGTAAATCTTCTCCATTCTCATCAGCGTTTCGCCTCATAGTGTAGTTCGCTCTGGATGGTGCAGACACTTCTCCAAACACTGTTCTTTCAAACTGATACACGCTTGGTTCTTCTTTCAGAGAGTCTCTCCATAAGAATCTCAATGCTGGCTTATCACGATCAGGGATATGGAGCATATGGTACATTTCTTTCACATCAGCGGCCATTGCAATTCTTCCTTCACAAAATCTGAGGAAAACTCCAAACAGAGAGGACAGAAGATCTGGTCCTGTGTAGATCTTATCGTTCAAACTTTGTCCCATGAATTTTGCTGATACATCGTAGACTCTTCTGAGGCGATCAGGTTTTTTGGGATTGATGACAAATCTATGTGGTAAGTACCAAGTCACTTTACTATCGCACTGTACTTCCTCTTCGCTCAGTTTCTTCACATAGCCCTTTTCAATGTCATCCTGGATTGACTTTGCATATCTCTCTCTGATCTCGGGACAGCTCTCAAACTTCTTCTCTAGGGATTGTAGCCTCCTCTTTGCCATTTCATAATTGTTGGGCAGTGATGGTTCCTCTTCTCTCCACAGTAGGCCTGACACATACGCATCTTCACTCTCACTCTTAAAGGTTGTCTTTTCCATTAGTGATAATGCTCGCTTGTCCTCAATCGAACGGGTTGGATCAGCTAGCTTGACCACGCCCAACGTTTCTATCTCTGACTGAGCCATGACCAACTGCTTCAGCTCCTCATCTTCAACTGAACTTCTTTCATAGACTTTGAACCCATTGTATGGAGATGCTTCTCTTCGCTCACCAGGTAACCAATTAGTCACCGCCCATCCAAGTGGGGTCTCAACAGCATAAGGTACCCTGTCAAGTTCCGGTTGACCTGAGGGTTTCAGAATTTGTTTTGGTAGAATCAAGTCAGAGTTGTTAGTTCCAATTATGAGTTGTACTGGACCTGTGTCAGTGTCACGTAAGTCCAAGTTCTTTAGATGCTGATACTCCTGCTTGATTGTTGACCACTTCAACTTCTGATCTGGACCATTCAGGTTAGGAATTGTCTTCACGTCTCGTAAGGAGTATTTGACTTCCTCTTTTCCGACTCGTGCAACGCGGCATTTCTTGATGTGCTGGGAAGTAAACACCTTCTGCGCATTTACTCCTTGAATTTCTAGATCTACCTCTTTGCCTTGAAGCCCAAGTGAGAGCGCTAAGCTTTCATCCATAAGTGTTGTGTTACACCCTGAGTCACGCAATGCCATCACTTGCTGTTTTCCTGTTTCTCCAAAGACAACTATGGGAAGTACTTCAACCAAAGCACGACTACCACTCTCACAACCAGTGTACGCTGATTGTCGATACTCCTCAACAGGCTCCACAGCCTGACGCGGTGATGAGTCTTGACCTTCCAGTGAGACAGGCGCTGGGTCTCTCTCAACTTCTGGCACTTGCTGCGATTCACGTTTCGCTTTTGCCCGTTCAATAAATTTCAAGTCGACTTCATGTACAAGGGTATGATGACGCATGGCACAGTTTTCAACCTTGCATCTATTCTTACTACGACATTTACTAAGACGATGACCGGGTAATAGACAACATAAGCATAGTTTGTGTTCCTCGACAACTTTCTCCTTCTCGCTAGTTAACATTCCCTGAAAACGTTTGCACTCTTGCAAAGTGTGGTTAGTGGATTGATGAATTGGGCACTTCTTTGTTCCACAGCTAGCGCGTAAAGATTCTCCCGTGGCTCCTGCAAACAGCCCAGGTTGGGAATTGTCAGCTGGCTTACTCCTATCAACTTTAGATGTATCTGAACGCTTCCACTCTCTCTTCTCTGGCATCCATCGCTGCTTGGACTCACTAATTTTTGCCTCTTTCTCTAGCCAATTTGCAAATGAATCCCAGGTTGACAATTTTGGTTTTCCTTCAACAAACGCGGCCCATCTGCCGCAAAGACGTGCAGGAAGTTTACAAACAGTTGCTTCAGGGACTTGTGAGCTAAGCTCGTGAAGAAAGTTATGCTCTTTGAAAATGCCTATCAATTCAGAAACAATTTCTTGATACTGCCTGATCTGCACACTATTTTCTTTTACTATGGTTGGAAATTGATCTATACGTTTCTTCGCAGCTGATACCACTGTGTCGACCCGACCAAAACGTTCCTGGAGCGCAGTCCATGCCTCCTCGTATTTATCTGAACCTGGCATGAATTTCGCGAGACATGATTTTGCACTTCCCTCTACAGAATCTAACAGAAATTGGAGCTTCTCTGTTGCATCATAAACTTCCTTTTTATCCACTTCAACATTAAATGCTGCTTTGAATTTAGAGTACTCTAGTGGATTTCCACTGAACTTCTGCACGTTTGGTTTAACGATTTTCACAAAGGCTGGCAGCATTTTCTCAAACAACTGATCTATCTTTGACGTTTGCCCGCTCGCGTCTCCTGTGGCAGAGGTTTTCAACTCAGCTTCACCTTTAGCAATACAAGATTCACATGTCTCTTTCCTACGGGGCTCACTAGAAATCTCTGTTATGACCTCCGGTTTGGTGGATTTAATTTCCTCCATGTGAGGTTTTTCAACAACAGGGTTCTCAGTAATTTCGAGGTCTAGGCGCGAGACCCGATCGTCCACACCGTCTAAAGGTAATTCGTATAACTCTTCATCAATATCACCTTTATTTGACATACCTTCTTCCTGGGCGATGGCATCTTCGAACTCATATTCCAATCTTGATTCTTCAGCTTTCTTTTGAAGTTCCAAGAGCCTTGCAGGCTTCTGTTGTTCGGCTCGCAGACACTCGATCTCATTTGCGAACGTTTGCTCGGCTATTTTTAGTTTCAGTGCTAACTTCTCAGCTCGCAATTTCTTTCTTAAAACGGAACGTTTACTTGAAGTAGTAGACTCACTCGGCGTGAACAGCGGAGGTGTTTCGCCTTCTTCTCTGTTTGAGGCACTCATTTTGACACGACTTGAATGCCCGCTTGAATGACTTTTCCACAATATTGAACCACGCGGTTCGATGATAAATTTCACACGCAGTTACACGTAGTTTCACGGCTGACTTACAGCTTGGCTCGGTGATTTTTCGCTTGATTTCACAATAATCCGGCTTGGTGGACCAAATGTCGCTGCTGGGCGACGACAAAACACTGCTGGTTCGTTTTGGACAGCTTTAATCGCGAACTTACACCGGATAAATTCTCTTTTTACCGCTCACGTTTTACAAAACTCAACTCCTCGCTTTTACACGTGCAGACGAGGTCCTTAGCAACGAGTTGACCTGTCATTCGTAACCTAGTAACGCGACCGGAAATGAAAGTTCAGGAAGCGGGAGGCACAGTACGTAAAGTTTCTGCAGTGGAAAAGAGAGTTTTGGATTCAAGAAGTTACTCAGTAGAGCTCGTTTGGATACTTGTTTACGTCTATCGTCGATCGATGAAGTAATTTCACGCCGGTGCAAGCTTCACAAAACAGTTGAATAAAGTTAGATTGCTTAAAGTTTTGTTTGTAAAGAAATTGCTTTGAGTGAATTGAACCAAGTTGCTGTGTTTTGCTTACTGCTATACAGTAGGCTTTCCCCTGCTACTGCTAGCCTGTTAAATAATGACAACCGGCAAACCTGTTTACGCGACGACAAGACCTTGAAAGTTGTTCTTTGTACAAACTTTTGCCCTTTATGTGGTAAATAAACAAGTAATCGCAAGTGCTCTCGGGCACCTAAGGATTAACTTTAAGCTTACTTGTATTTTCAAAGTTTTCCAAATTGCCCTCCTCGCTTCGCGACTCGGGCAATTTTGTGAAAACTTTGAAAATGCTCGCGAAATTAATCCTCAATTGCCCTCGGCCCCATGCGATTACATATATACAAAGCGAAAGTGATCTCTTCCACAAGGTTACCGAAGCGGGTGTAACATGCTGCGCATGAAAATTTTAACCATGTTATTGTTGGAAGTGACACTGAAGCTAAAAGGCAGCTCACTCAATCCTATCTCCCAGTTATATTTTAATTCTGTTTCCACATTACATTCCACTGTTTATCAAAAACAATATACGCTCCGTCCCTGGTAAACGCCCTCTGATACGCTCTCTATTGACCTACCGAAAGCAAAATTACGTCAAATTATTACTGTGACTCTATCGATAACTATGTTGGTTGCTGTGTGATCCAAACAAAAAATACAAACACGCACAGCCATTCCAAGGACGTCACGTCATCAAATATTCCAGGCGGGGGGCTGCTCAGTTTGTTCTTGTATAGCCATCTCCTATTCATTAAACTTTTATTTTTAAATCTTAAGCAGTAAATAGTTTATTTAAACACAAACAAGTTTAAAGACCTTGAAACAGGCCGCCATGAGAAACACGCTAGAGTAGTACACTTTGCTCTTTAATTATAGCTTGCTAACTTGTTTGTTTAGGTCTACTAAACTGAATAGAAATTAAACTCTCCATAACTGTGTTCGTTGCTCTGTGATACAAACAAAAGAAATAGAAACACTCACAGCGATTCCAAGTACGCCAGGTCATCAAATACTCCAGGCGGGATGCTACTCAGTTTGTTTTGTTGTAACCGTCTGCAATTCGTTAAATTTTATTTTCATTTTAAGGCATGAAGCAGTAAAGGGTTTTTTTTTTTATACAAAAATGATTTTAAATAGACCGCCGTGAAATGCACGCTTAAGAAGTGCACATTCATCTTTAATTATAGCTTGGTATTTTGTTTGTTTACATCTACTAATAACTGTTTACTTGTTGAAATAGAAATTAAACTCTCGGAAACTATATGCAGGGGCGGATCTAGGGAGAGAGAGTGTAGGGGATGCGCACCCCCCCTCCCCTGAGATGAAGCTTTTTACCTCGTATTCGCTTTTAAAATTTGTTTACCTCACCGGTCAGTGACGTCATTCCTTAGAGGTGCACCCCCTCCTGAGAAAAACCCTGGATCGGCCTTGATATTTTCTTCAAAAATAATACTTTAAGGTAAATGGCTGTTAAAATTATGACTCTGAACGTTTTCGATCTGCTTGATCATGAACAGACATATCGAAAACGTTTAAAGTGCCTATGAAACGAAATGAAAAAGTTGCCTAAAATAACTCTCTGGAATGGGTGATTATGTTTTGACTGTAAATTTTTCCATCGTACCTTACTTTCCTCCTCCGACCTTCACAAAGACATACGATCATGGGAGACATTTCCTCGCGCGGCCATTTTGACTTGATGACGTCACAGGGTTTGCACGTCTCCTCCCGCCAATGTTATTACAAACAGTGGAAATAGCAATGGCGGATAGAGCTCGTATCAAACGAAGAGGGAAATATTGTGTGGCAGGAAGCCGTGGCAACGTTAGTTGTACCAATACGAGTTATTCGCCGGGAATCTCCGCACATAGATTTCTCTCCGACAAAGTATTGTTTCCTCGTGCTCTTTGACTCTCTAGTTTATTTTAATTACTCTTTCGAACATTACAATTAAACCGAACGACGGTTAAACTCAACTGAACTTATTAACTTGAATAGTAATTAACGGCTTAAATATCCCTAGCGATTCACACATTCAGCACGTATTCGTAGCTTAATTATTCCGAGTGGTTCGCACATAATTTTTGCACGCATCTGGAAATGACTTCGTTTGTCAGAAAGCATCCCCAAGTCGGCAAAACTTCAAGCCATCGAAGCATTCGGCTCTTTGCTAAGCGCACTTTGAGCCAACCTATTTCACACACAGGACGCGTCCGTCGTGTGCTCCAATTGTGCAAGAAGACGTGCTTTAGAAAAGGGATCTATACCTACCCGGGATGCGGTAGTTTTTTCGCCTGGGCAACTGACTTCACGTAAAAAGCGACTAGTGAGTATTAAAGACTTGATTATAAGTTTGTGGTAGTTTTAAAGGAGTGGATGAAAGGTGTTCGAAGCCATGTTTATTGGTGTGCGAGTTCCACTAAACAAGGCTTTGAGAACTTGACCCTTGCAATATGGAATTCAATGAAACGTGTAGCCAATAAAAATCAAGACCACCCAGATCCTCTCTTCCCAGGGTGTGCCCATGAAGATGACATTGAGCCAAGAAGTGGATTAAAATTGGTATATTTGATACTTGAGGGTCAAATTGTTAGTGAAATAACCAAAGTGATTCACATGGCAGCCAAAATTACTTTTTTGTTTTTATCTTGTTAAATGTTTGGTAGTTACGTTCAAATGGGCTATAAACGTTACCACATCATCTTTTCAACATTTTCCTTGACGTTTAAGCGCAAAATTTGTATCAGAAAACGTTAATTCATAATTTTAAAAACCAAGTTTTGGCCACATGACCAGTTACGGACTTTCTCATTTTAAGCAAATGGTGCGGGTTTGAAAAACCAAATCACTAATATTTTGTTTAAGAGATGACCCACTAATAGTGTTTTGAAGGCAAAATCATGTAACTTTCATTTTCATAAAAAACGATGTCACATGACCTTTTAGTGCAAGTGGCCTATAGTCAAAAAAGAAATTTGAAAAAAAAAAAAATCAACAAAAATAAGACATCTATTATGTCTTACCCGAACATTTGAGACAGAACATACATTGAAGTTCATTTTTATATGACTATACAATAGCCAATTTGGATGTATCAACATTTTAATATGGCTGCAAGGCTTTGGGGACTAAAATAAAAGTAACTATGCTGGAGTAATGGAATAAATCAACAATTTCCTTTGATTTAGGGCCTCTTCATATGAGCCTGGTAACCGGGCGGGCTCGGTTACCGCGACGAATTCTGTGGTGTGTTCATATGGGAATTTCAGCCCGGTCGACCGGGATGAATTCAAGAAACACAACCAAAATGGTGGAACATAAACTTATATTCTTCGCGACTGTCATAGCTTTGTGGACCCTTGTAACTTTATTAATAAACCTATTTCGCATACTCCTGAAGTGGAAATACATACACGACCAAAATTGTGCCATTTTGGCCGCTATCTGATGAAAGCGAAGCTATTTTGTCTAAAATGTTTCGTCCCGGTCACCGGGCTGGAGTGTTCATATGAGAAAATTTTCATCACGGTTACCGAGATAGCGAGATCTCAATAACCGGGCTAGCCCGGCCTCTCATATGAACACGTCGATATTTTACAAAGAAAAGAGTGGCGAGGCGAGATCTCGGAAACTGAGCCAGCCCGGTTGACCGGGCTCATATGAATAGGCCCCAAGTAGTCCCAAAGCCTTGGTTCAAATCGGACAGCTGTCATTAGACACCCACGTGATCATATGACGATTACGTGACAAATAGGCACGCAGAGAACCAATCACGATCGAGAATTTTGTCATAGATACGATTATAATAATAATAATAATAATGATAATAACATGGACATTCTCTATTACAGTTCAATCCTATCTTGTTGGAATAGAGTAACAGCTGTGCTGAACAGTCACACACAGCAACAAACACTTACAACAAAACAAATAAATCCCTTTTGTGTCTTTCCCGCCTTATACAGATAATACATTTAAGACTGTAAGCTTACTCGTTCTCCGACTAATTAGCGGAACGCCGGTAGGATCTTCCATTTCTGCATCTTTATAGCAGCGGGCCAACCAGCGACAAGACAGTCTTGCTCATAAGCGCTGTGTAGTCTTCGTGCTCCCTTATACATCTTAACGCTCAATAGCGCCATCAAACACCATTTTCCTTTGCGCCGGACCTACAATGAGCGACAAAAGTGTTGATACACGTGGCACTAAAATTCGATTTTTCTGCGTCTTGGAAACATTGTCCCCCTTTTCCCCACAACAATGTTGATTTTTCTATTTCTTCGATTGCACAGACCACAACGCCTACACAACATTGAATTGGGGGGCCGGGGGTATCAAAGATTTAACGCTAGATGCAAAAAAAATAGAACAAATGTTTAAGAATCGAAAATCGTCTTTTCCTAAAAGTGTCTCAACTACTTTTGTCGCCCATTGTAACTCCTTGCTGCAGCGATACTCTCGTTCACCAACAAGGGTTTCTGTTTCACATAAACCAAATCAATACCTACATGTACGTAGAGTGAAACAGACCAACTTTTGACTTTTACTTATTAAAAAAGGAAATTATACTCTATAATTAACCTTATAACTTACCAAGTATCAACAGAAACACGATCTTAACTCTTGCCTCCAAAGTTGCCGGAGAAATACCGTTTCGTCTTCTTCATCGTGTGAGTTCATTTTGTCTTGGTCCGTGTGAGCAGCGGCTGGAGCAACTGGTTCATCTTGATATGGGAGAGCAGAGCGTATCCTTACCTCGAGTTCATCGATTCCTGATTCTTCGTTTTGTTGCTGATCTTCAGACGATGAACTAGCGGAGTTGGAATCGTTTTCTGCCATACTTTTGAAGGTTCAAAACACCTTGTAAACAAATACCATGAAGACTTTCGTGGTCTTCGTGCAAACCCTGTGACGTCACAACTCAGAATAACTCGTACCCAGGTTCTCAAAATATGTCTCCCCAGGAGCCGTTATCAGGGACGGAGACTGTAAATCTTGGGATGCGCGCGAACCCATGATACACCTTATTCACAAATGGTCACCAACCTGGTACGAGCGCGCGGCCAAACATGGAATCGAGGCGTTTTGGGATAAAAATTTGTTTTCGTGCAAACTTTGGTCAATTAACTGGCCAACTTACGTTGAAATTATCGGTCATCTAAAAGCGATTTCTTTAATGCGACAGTTTCCTGACTGCTAATTTCAATGGGGATGAGTTCGAGTTCAAATATTAATTGCTGTTCCTCTTTGCAACCAGAAAGGAACCGTAGACGCCAACGGTAAGAAAGTCGGCTTCTTCAATTTTCCAAAAGCTCCAAACCTTCTAGCTCAATGGCTGCAGAAGATTCGAAGAGACGTTGGAACGAAATTCAAACTGACGGAGATTACAAAAGTTTGCTCACTGCATTTTCGTGAAAGCGAAATCAAAAAAGGCCTTAGAGCAAAGATGATGAGTGTAGACATCACCGCAGTTACTTCGAAATTTGCATGGCGCACTTCACCGCGAAAGAGACCGCCACCGTCTGCAAGATTTTCACCGAAGAAGATCAAGCGTCGACTGGAAGAATCATTCACGGTAAGCAGCGACGTAACATCCAAAGCGGACGATACAGTTTCTCTCGAAACAGCTGAAATCGTAAATACTGGATCACAAGATTCATGATGTGCGAATCATTACGATTCCATTACGATTTAATACAAGCTCAAGAGGAAACTGCGTAGTTAGATAAGAAAGTATCAATTTTAAAAGAGAAACTAGGAAATACAGAAGCCCAATTGAGCAATGCCCAGGCAGAAATTAAGCGTCAACTCGAGGAGAACGGAGAATTAAAGTCACGCGTGTTTTGCATAGATACTCTGTCTGGAGATGAATCTATTTCGTTTTACAATGGGTTTCCAAACTTGCAGACATTCCGGGCCCCGCTGGTATACTTAAACCCAGGGGAAAACTGACAAAACATCCGCTACTGGCTACTGGCTACTGTATCGTCCGCTTCGAATGTTATGTCGCTGCTTACCGTGAATGATTCTTCCGTGAATGATTCTACCAGTCGACGCTTGATCTTCTTCGGTGAAAATCTTGCAGAAGGCGGCGGTCTCTTTCGCGGTGAAGTGCGCCATGCAAATTTCGAAGTAAATGCGGTGATGTCTACACTCATCATCTTTCCTCCAAGGCCTTTTTTGATTTCGCTTTCACGAAAATGCAGTGAGCAAACTTTTGTAATTTCCGTCAGTTTGAATTTCGTTCCAACGTCTCTTCGAATCTTCTGCAGCCATTGAACTCGAAGGTTTGGATCTTGCAGAAAATTGAAGAAGCCGACTCTCTTTCTGTTGGCGTCTACGGTTCCTCTCTGGTTGCAAAGAGAAACAACAATTACTGTTTGAACACGAACTCATCCCAATGAAATAAGCAGGAAACTGTTGCGACAGGAAACTGTCGCAACGTAAGTTGGCCAGTTAATTGGCCAAAGTTTGCCCGAAAACAAATTTTTATCCCAAGACGCCTCGATTCCATGTTTGGCCACGCGCTCGTACCAGGTTGGCGGCCATTTGTGAATAAGGTGAATATGGGACAATTCTTCTATTTATCCGCGCTGATCCAGGCACGTGTCTTAAGCTCTCGCGTGTATGTTGTCACGTTGCGTGATGAAATGGTGAGAGCATTCTCGGAGACCCAGGGGCGGTTACTTGGGGCGAGGGAAACTTCATTTTAATTTCTCTGGATAGCGGCGAAATATCGAAATGATAACTTGAGCGACCATTTCGGATGTTAG